>JARFJB010001965.1:9387500-9410000 GCA_036346205.1 Vesta saturnalis
CGCATCCGCACGCAGACACAGGCACGACACAGACACAGACACAGACACAGACACAGACACAGACACAGACACAGACACAGACACAGACACAGACACAGACACAGACACAGACACAGGCACAGACACAGACACAGACACGACACAGACACAGACACAGACACAGACACAGACACAGACACAGATACAGACACAGACACAGACACAGACTCAGACACAGACACAGACAGACGACAGACACAGACACAGACACAGATACAGACAGACACAGACACAGACAGACACAGACACAGGCACAGCGAGGCATAGACGCAGAAACAGTTGCAGACTCAGAGCAGACAGACACAGACACAGACACAGGCACAGCACAGACAGACAGACACAGACACAGACACAGACACAGGACACGGACACGGACACGGACACGGACACGGACACGGACACGGACACGGACACGGACAGACGGACACGGACACGGCACGGACACAGACACGACACGGACACGGACACGGACACGCACACGAACACGGACACGGACCCGGACACGGGCACAGACACAGACCAGGCGTAGACGCAGACACAGACACAGACGCAGAAGCAATTGCAGACTCAGACTCAGACGCAGACGCAGACGCAGACGCAGACGCAGACGCAGACGCAGACGCAGACGCAGACGCAGACGCAGACGCAGACGCAGACGCAGACGCAGACGCAGACGCAGACGCAGACGCAGACGCAGACGCAGACGCAGACAGACAGACGCAGACGCAGACGCAGACGCAGACGCAGACGCAGACGCAGACGCAGACGCAGACGCAGACACAGACACAACACAGAACACGACACAGACACAGACACAGACACAGACACAGACACAGACACAGACACAGACACAGACACAGACAGACAGACACAGACACAGACACAGACACAGCAGACACAGACACAGACACAGACACAGACACAGAGAGAGACAGACAGACACAGACACAGACACAGACACAGACACAGACACAGACACAGATACCGACGCAGACGAGACGCAGACGCAGACGCAGACGCAGACGCAGACGCAGACGCAGACGCAGTCGTAGTCGCAGACGCAGACGCAGACCAGACGCACGACGCAGACGCAGACGCAGACGCAGACGCAGACGCAGACGCAGACGCAGACGCAGACGCAGACGCAGACGCAGACGCAGACGCAGACGCAGAGCAGACGCAGACGCAGACGCAGACGTCAGACGCAGACGCAGACGCAGACGCAGACGCATCCGCAGACACAGGACACAGACACAGACACAGACACAGACACAGACACAGCACAGACACAGACACAGACACAGACACAGACACAGACACAGACACAGACACAGACACAGACACAGACACAGACACAGACACAGACACAGACACAGACACAGACACAGACACAGACACAGACACAGACAGCACAGGACAGGCAGGCATAGACGCAGAACGTTCAGACTCAGACGCAGACGACACGAACAGCACAGACGAACAGACACAGACACAGACACAGACACAGACACAGACCAGCACGGACACGGACACGGACACGACACGGACACGGACACGACACGGAGACGCACGGACACGGACACAGCACGGACACGCACAGACACGGACACGGACACGACACGGACACAGACACGACACGGACACGGACACGGACCGGACACGGCAGACACAGACCAGGCGTAGACGCAGACACAGACAGACGCAGACATTGCAGACTCAGACAGACGCAAACGCAGACGCAGACGCAGACGCAGACGCAGACGCAGACGACAGACACAGACACAGACACAGACACGAGACACAGACACAGACACAGACACAGACACAGACACGAGACACAGACACGCAGACACAGACACAGACACAGACACGGACACACGACAGAACACAGACACAGACACAGACACAGAACGAGCACAGACACGACGACACAGACACAGACACAGACACAGACACAGACACAGACACAGACACGACGACAGACACGACAGAACGACACGACACGACACGACGCAGACCAGACACGAACAGACACGAACAGACACGACACGACACGACGACAGACACAGACGACAGACGACACGACACGACAGAACAGACACGAACGAACAGACCAGACCAGACGCAGACGCAGACACAGACACAGACGCAGAAACTGCAGACTCAGACTCAGACGCAGACGCAGACGCAGACGCAGACGCAGACACAGACACAGACACAGACACAGACACAGACCAGACCAACCCAGGCGAGACGCAGACAGACACAGACGCAGAGCAGACCAGACTCAGACGCAGACAGACAGACACAGACACAGACAGACACAGACGCAGACACAGACACAGACGCAGAACAGCAGACTCAGACTCAGACGCAGATGCAGACGCAGACGCAGACGCAGACTCAGACGCATACGCAGATGCAGACGTAGACGCAGACGACACAGACCAGACACAGACACAGACACAGACACAGACACAGACACAGACACAGACACAGACACAGACACAGACACAGAACAGACACAGACCACAGACACAGACACAGACGCAGAAGCAAGCAGACTCAGACCAGACGCAGACGCAGACACAGAACAGACACAGACACAGACACAGACACAGACACAGACACAGACACAGACACAGACACAGACACAGACACAGACACAGACACAGACACAGACACAGACACAGACACAGACACAGACACAGACACACAGACACAGACACAGACACAGGCAGACACAGACAGACACAGACACAGACACAGACACAGACACAGACACAGACACAGACACAGACACCGACGCAGACGCAGACGTAACGCAGACGCAGACGCAGACGCAGACGCAGACAGCAGACGCAGACGCAGACGCAGACGCAGACGCAGACGCAGAGCAGACGAGACGCAGACGCAGACGCAGACGCAGACGCAGACCGACCAGACGCAGACGCAGACGCAGACATCCGCATCCGCAGACACAGGCACAGGCACAGAGACACAGACACAGACACAGACACAGACACAGACACAGGCACAGACACAGACCAGAGCAGACACAGACACAGACACAGACACAGAACAGCACACAGACACAGACACAGACACAGACACAGACACAGACAGACAGACACAGACACAGACACAGACACAGGCACAGACACAGACACAGACTCAGAACGACAGACACAGACACAGACAGACACAGACACAGACACAGACACAGACACAGACACAGACACAGACACAGACACAGACACGACACAGACACAGACACAGACACAGACACAGACACAGACACGACACAGACACAGCACAGGCACAGGCGCAGGCATAGACGCAGAAACAGTTGCAGACTGGACGCAGAATCAGACACAGACACAGACACAGCAGACAGACACAGACACAGACACAGACACAGAGCCACAGGCACGGACACAGACACGGACACGGACACGGACACGGACACGGACACAGGACACGGACACAGGCACGGACACAGACACAGCACGGACACGGAGCACGAGACACAGGACACGCACACAGACACGGACAGACACGACACGGACACAGGACACGGACACAGACACAGAACGACCAGACGTAGACGCAGACACAGACGCAGACGCAGACGCAGACGCAGACGCAGACGCAGACGCAGACGCAGACGCAGACGCAGACGCAGACGCAGACGCAGACGCAGACGCAGACGCAGACGCAGACGCAGACGCAGACGCAGACGCAGACGCAGACGCAGACGCAGACGCAGACGCAGACGCAGACGCAGACGCAGACGCAGACGCAGACACAGACAGACGCAGACGCGGACGCAGACGCAGACGCAGACGCACACGCAGACACAGACTCAGGCTCAGACTCAGACACAGACACATACACAGTCACAGACACAGATACAGACGCGGACAATGACACAGACACAGACACAGACACAGACACAGACACAGACACAGACACAGATACAGACACAGACACAGACACAGACACAGACACAGACACAGACACAGACAGACACAGACACAGACACAGACACAGACACAGACACAGACACAGACACAGACACCGACGCAGACGCAGACGCAGACGCAGACGCAGACGCAGACGCAGACGCAGACGCAGACGCAGACGCAGACGCAGACGCAGACACAGACAGACGCAGACGCAGACGCAGACGCAGACGCAGACGCAGACACAGACACAGACACAGACACAGACACAGACACAGACACAGACACAGACACAGACACAGACACAGACACAGACACAGACACAGACACAGACACAGACACAGACACAGACACAGACACAGACACAGACACAGACACAGACACAGACACAGACACAGACACAGACACAGACACAGACACAAACACAGACGCAGACGCAGACGCGGACGCGGACGCGACGCGGACGCGGACGCGGACACGGACACGGACACGGACACGGACACGGACACGGACACGGACACGGACACGGACACGGACACGGACACGGACACGGACACGGACACGGACACGGACACGGACACGGACACGGACACGAACACGGACACGAACACGGACACGGACACGGACACGGACATGGACACGGACACGAACACGGACACGGACACTGACACGGACACGGACACAGATACGGACACGGATACGGACACAGACACAGACCCAGGCGTAGACGCAGGCACAGACACAGACGCAGAAACTATTGCAGACTCAGACTCAGACGCAGACGCAGACGCAGACGCAGACGCAGACGCAGACACAGACACAGACACAGACACAGACACAGACAGACACAAACCCAGGCGTAGACGCAGACACAGACACAGACGCAGACGCAGATCAGACACAGACGCAGACGCGGACGCGGACGCAGACGCGGACGCGGACGCGACGCGGACGCGGACGCGGACGCGGACACGGACACGAGACACAGACAGACACAGACACAGACACAGACACAGACACAGACACAGACACAGACACAGACACAGACACAGACACAGACACAGACACAGACACAGACACAGACACAGACACAGACACAGACCGGACGCGGACGCGGACGGACGCGGACGCGGACGCGAACCGGACACGGACACGGACACGGACACGGACACGGACACGGACACGGACACGGACACGGACACGGACACGGACACGGACACGGACACGGACACGGACACGGACACGGACACGGACACGGACACGGACACGGACAGACGCGGACACGGACACGGACACGTACACGGACACGGACACGACACAGCACGACACGGACACGGACACGGACACGGACAAGGACACGGACACGGACACGAACACGGACACGGACACGGACACGGACACGGACACGGACACGGACACGGACACGGTCACGGACACGGACACGGACACGGAGACGGACACGAACACGGACACGAACACGGACACGGACACGGACATGGACACGGACACGTACACGGACACGGACACTGACACGGACACGGACACAGATACGGACACGGATACGGACACAGACACAGACCCAGGCGTAGACGCAGACACAGACACAGACGCAGAAACTATTGCAGACTCAGACTCAGGCGCAGACGCAGACGCAGACGCAGACGCAGACGCAGACGCAGACGCAGACGCAGACACAGACACAGACACAGACATAGACACAGACAGACACAAACCCAGGCGTAGACGCAGACACAGACACAGACGCAGAAGCAATTGCAGGCTCAGACTCAGACGCAGACGCAGATACAGACACAGACACAGACACAGACACATACACAGACCCAGACACAGACACAGACGCAGAGGCAAACGCAGACGCAGACGCAGACGCATACGCAGATGCAGACGTAGACGCAGACGCAGACACAGACACAGACACAGACACAGACACAGACACAGACACAGACACAGACACAGACACAGACACAGACACAGACACAGACACAGACACAGACACAGACACAGACACAGACACAGACACAGACCCAGGCGTAGACGCAGACACAGACACAGACGCAGAAGCAATTGCAGACTCAGACTCAGACGCAGACGCAGACACAGACACAGACACAGACACAGACACAGACACAGACACAGACACAGACACAGACACAGACACAGACACAGACACAGACACAGACACAGACACAGACACAGACACAGACACAGACACAGACCCAGGCGTAGATGCAGACACAGACCCCGACGTAGAAGCAATTGCAGACTCAGACTCAGACGCAGACGCAGACTCAGACGCAGACGCAGACTCAGACGCAGACGCAGACTCAGACGCAGACGCAGACGCAGACGCAGACGCAGACGCAGACGCAGACGCAGACGCAGACGCAGACGCAGACGCAGACGCAGACGCAGACGCAGACGCAGACGCAGACGCAGACGCAGACACAGACGCAGACACAGACACAGACACAGACACAGACACAGACACAGACGCAGACACAGACGCAGACGCAGACGCAGACGCAGACGCAGACGCAGACGCATACGCATACGCAGATGCAGACGCAGACGCAGACACAGACACAGACACAGACACAGACACAGACACAGACACAGACACAGACACAGACACAGACACAGACACAGACACAGACACAGACACAGACACAGACACAGACACAGACACAGACACAGACCCAGGCGTAGACGCAGACACAGACACAGACGCAGAAGCAATTGCAGACTCAGACTCAGACGCAGACGCAGACGCAGACACAGACACAGACACAGACACAGACACAGACACAGACACAGACACAGACACAGACACAGACACAGACACAGACACAGACACAGACACAGACGCAGACGCAGACCCAGGCGTAGATGCAGACACAGACACCGACGTAGAAGCAATTGCAGACTCAGACTCAGACGCAGATGCAGACGCAGACGCAGACGCAGACGCAGACGCAGACGCAGACGCAGACGCAAACGCAGACGCAGACGCAGACGCAGACGCAGACGCAGACGCAGACGCAGACGCAGACGCAGACGCAGACGCAGACGCAGACGCAGACGCAGACGCAGACGCAGACGCAGACGCAGACGTAGACGCAGACGCAGACACAGACGCGGGTAGTGCTAGTGAATGTCGGCTCAGGCAGCAGTCGGTGCGGCGCTTATTCGCCACACTGACATGCGGGGAAATCAAATAGTTTAACCTGTGGGCAAACACTTCCATACCCTCTACGGAAGGCAACACTAACTCTTTTTAATACCAATAGCTTAGGGAAAATCGAAATTTGCTAACTTTCTCAAGCTTTTATGGGTTGTTACGTTGACTAAAATTTAAACAGTACGAAATAAAAAACCAATCCTAAAGCACTGGATGTCTACCCACTGAGTGTAACTGCAGCAACTAGAGGCGCCCTCCGTGACAGTGCCCGGGTGCTTTGCACCATTTGCATCACCGGTAGGGCCGACACTACCGTGAAGGTATCTCTAACACCCGCTATGCTGATGCGTGGGGGGGAGGAAAATTCTCATTCAATCATTGAGGCTCATTTTCAACAACGGTTTTTAAGAAACGTGTAGTATTATATCATCGATAACCCCTTCGTTGCTCCTATCTTCTTTCACGATCGTCTAGCTTTTGTAAGATATCGGCAGCTTTTGGAACTTTTCCTGGGCGACGGATTGGCCGTCGTCTTTCGGAACTTGAAGAGTCTAGACTATTCCGTATGGGGAATGGTAAAAGCACAAGTTTATAGAGAAAAGCCGCTTACCCGGTACGAATTATTTGCTCGCATTTTACTTTCTCTCACAGGTATCAGGGACGTCAGGATTCACTTCTTAACATTACTAAAAGAAGGGCAATGCAGTATATGGATGTACGCAACAGAATTTTTTAAACGTTGGTGAGGACACCATAAAATAATTCATGTGCATATCACCAGAATCTAAGAAAGGTGTATCTCAAAAACGGATAAAAGTAGTATTTATGAGCATTTATGTTTTACAATAACCACTATTTTAATTTCCTAGAATATTGTAATTTCCTCTTGGGACACCCAGTATGTGGCAGTATGGAAGTTTAAGAAATACAGAAGCGAAACTTTGTTGTTGAAGATGAAAAATTACCTGCAGCTTGCATTTCAGTTCACCTAAAAGTGTCGTCTCGAAAAATACAAATAGACGTTAAAGTTAACCGGAATGGAGCTACTAAAATAAAAAAAAAAGGATCTGATAGGCCTAATATTATACGAGCTAACTTTAAAAGCTTAAACATATTTAGGAATGTAACATACAACATTAGAAGACCTTCTAGATGAATTGCCACTGGCTTAAAATGAAACCATCTGTTATGAATATGGTGTCTTTTTCAAGAATAATGACGACTGTCACATATGGCACTAGTACCATTGTGTGCTTGGAGTGTTATTAGAATCCCTATGAACAATGATATCTAGGATTGGGATACAATTATTTGCCTTGCTTTGAAGTGTAAATTTTAGATGTTCATTGTATGAGTTAAAAACTGATGAACAATAATAAAAATTATTTTCAGGAATAAAATTAAATTAAGCTAAAAGCTTGACTAAATGAAAGAGTTTTCAAATTAATAAGGTTCTATATTGATTGACTGCAACCTCAATAGATTTATCTAAATAATTATATTTTAACCAGTGAAGAATACTATTTTCTTTATATATGTATATACAGGTATGGAAAAACATTATTGCGAATCCGACTTATAATAAGCTAGAAAGAAACCCAACAAGCATTATATGAGTGTGAGAGAGACATAACTTTACCGATGTTGCCACCTGTACATATTTGCATGTAGGCACAAAATATGAACTACTTAAGTCTTCTTCAATCTAGCTTCAACATTTCTAACGAAACCAAAGCATCAAGATGATGTTGAAAAGTCGCGTGTTATTTTAAACTTTATGTAAAAAATATAACTTTGGGATTTTTAATTGCTTAAATTTCTAACTGAAACCAAAGCATCAAGTATGTTAAAAGTCTGTTATTTAAATTTTAAAGATTAAACAATTATTGTCAATTTGAAAATTAAAATAAACATAAGCCTGCTATTAATATAACGTTATGTTAATAGCAGGCTTATGTTTATGTTTGAATTTTTCAAATTTGACAAAATTGTTTACTACATCTTTAACAATTTTTAACAAACATTACTACTGACGAAGATAACTGTAAGTGTTATCAAAACGTTTAGATTGTATAATTTAAAGTACACCATTAAAAAATCCCAAAAAAGATAAGTATTTTATTATGAGCGTTAATGGTGAAAGTTTACATTTTCATGTTAAGTAAATACTTTACACGTAAACATTAAATGCTCAAACATCGAAGTTTATTGTAATTGCGAATTTATGACATGGTTCGATTACTACTCGTAAGAAGAACCAAGAAGAAACTATGAGAGCTACAAACAAGAACATTAACATTTACATTGATAGTATAACTTGAGTATAAGATTTAACTTTAGCATTATAATTCTTATTGAAAAACCAACTATTTTTAAAAATGAACAGAGTGCACTTTTTTCAAAACTCTACTTTATAAGATTTTCGAAAAGATCTCTACCTTGCGCAAGGCAGTAACCCAATTTGTGATAAAATTCAGTTCGGGTGTTTTCTAACATTTCTTGAGCGATGCTGTTTAAAGAGTCTGTAATTTTGAAACGAAATTTGTCCCGTGACCATAAATTTGCTGGGATACGTATCCCCAAACAAAAAATCTTTCGGCGCGATATCAAGTGAGCGAGAATGATATTTAATAGTACCTTTTCCACTAATAATACGGTTAGGTAACGTAGTTTAAAAAAATTGTTGAACTCTTATTGCAGTATGGACAGGGCAGCAATCTTCTTGATATAAAAATTTATATTAAGGCGTTGAACAGCTGGAAATATCTGGTTTCTCGACAGTTCTATTGTCCGCATTCAAGTTTCCATTCATAAAAAATGGACCTATTATGGAATTGCCTAAGATTCCTGCCCACGCATTAACTTTTTGGGGGTGTTGTGTCCGGTAAGGAATGTGTTTGTTTTCCCGAGAGTAACCAAAAGCGACAGGCGAATTGTGATGGCCATATAAGTTTTAAGAACACTCGTCGGTAAACAAAATATTTTCAATAAATCTTTCGTTTTCATTAGCCCGATTCATCATATCTTCACAAAATTCCATACGCTTTTGATGATCTTTCGGAAAAATTTCTTATGTAGTTTGGAACTTATAGCAACGGTATTTATTCCTTTTCCAGATATTTCGACCTGCTCTTGGTTCAATATTCATTTCTTCAGCAATTTTTGTACTATTGCACGGGAAATTAGTTGCTGCTAAACTACACACTGCAATTTCTTGGAGTTCGCGCTCTTCGTTTAAGTTACGACAAGGATGCTCACCATCATTACCATCAATGCTACTGCATTTTCTACACTTATTTAAACATCCACATTTTCAAATTTACAAACAGTACGCATAATCGTACTTTATGGCGGAGTACCGAGCTGGTGGCGTAGTGGTGACACGACCTTCTTAGCATTCGGGGGTAATGGGTTCGATTCCCGTTACCGTCTACCTTGTATGAGTTTTTTTCAGGGGGTTTTCCTTATACACATGTAGTGGCATGGTCACTCGTATATGCACACCATGTGCGGCTGCTTAGGCGAATGCTGGGGTAGTATTTTCCCCCTCAGAACCCTAACTCCGTTCCTTCTGATCCTATCCTGACCACACCCATCCTTAATCCCACCATTCATATATACGTAATGTATGTATGTATGCTGGGAATCCACGATTGTGGCTGAAGGGGCTAGGAAAGCTCGAGCAGCCCGCCCTCCCCCTTGGGAAGGGAATGAAATACGTGACCCTTCCTTTCCTTTATGATGGAATTGGCCTGTTTTCAAAGGAAAAAGCAAACCTGCCCATTATTTCTTGTGCAGTGCTTCCTGAATAATACCACTTAATAATTTGTATTTTTTCTTCAGTGGAATATATGAGTATTGTGTCGCACTTGCAAAAACACTGATTTTCAATTCTCGTTGACAGTAGCAATTAAATGTGTTCTTGATACTAGCCTACTCAAAAGACGCATGTATGGCATCTGTGCTTTTAGTTTGTTGTGTATTCTTCCTCACTTAGCACGTGAACTGATTGTACTGTCTTTGTTTTACTTATTATAAGTAATAGTAGGGGAGCCGACAGAAAGATAGGTGAACGTAATTTATCAAAATTTTTATTTACTGTACTTCACTTGGGAGCATATGAGTTGGCCAAAACCGATCGTCTGCTGTTTGTAAGTGGCACCCCAAACTTCTGAGGTGGCTTTAAAATGGGTGGCTTTTTGTTTTGGTGAACGTTGTTTATCAAAGTTAAACATTCTATGGTGGTCTACATACATAACGTATATACGCAATGTATTAAGGCAGACGATTTTTTGGGAACCTTCTCCTCAGCAGACGCCCGCCAAGGTGACAACCTATAGCCGTTAGGTGAACTTAGTTTATCAAAAATAATTTTTGCGGCAATAAATAGCTTTTTTATTGCTTTCAGCTATAAAACATCGGCAGACGAAAAATCTGGAAATATTCTCCTAGCAGACGCCGCTGTAGCCACACGGTCCCTTTTAGTGAACCTAATTTATCAAAAATATTTTTTGTGCCAATCGATTGCTTGTTTGTTGCCACTAACGAAAAAAAATCAGCAGACAAAAAATCTGGAAACATCTTCTTGGCAGACTTCATTTTGTTCATCCAAGATTTGCTTTTTGGTGAACTTAAATTATTATCAAAAATATTTTTTGCGCTAAATGATTGATCTTTAAGTGCTAGCAATCATACAACAGACAAAAAATTTTGAAGTTAAACTTAAGCTCTATTAACGTTTTTGTCAACGGTAGACAATAATATTGGAAGGGGTTGTTGAGGTAGCAAATAAACAAAATAATTCTAATGAAATAGTATATTCTACAAAACATCTAATAGCCTTTTTTGATAATCACATACAAGCTGAGAATTATTTTTAATGACTTCTCCATCTGAAATACTTCTCCAAAATTTTAAAACAGTTTTAATACGTTGAAGGTGCAGTCGAAACCAATATAATTAGCACAAGTTTTTTAAACAGTTTCGGTTTGAATGTTAAATTACGGAAAATGTTCCGATGTCAATAATTTCAACTGTACGTGGTATTAAAGTACAAATAAAAAACAACAAACATGTTTGATACAAAATCGTCAAAAGAAACAGGTGTAATAATCAAAAAAGATTTTTTCTGTTTATTCAACTATCTTATTTCCGAATATCAGTAACAAATCTAAAAATGAAATAAATTTATTAAAAATAACATAACATTATTAATATTAAGATAACAGAAAAGGAAAAATATAATTAAAACATAAAAATGAAAATATACAAAAAATATAAACAGGAATTGATTTTTTTTAATAAAGCATAATTATCTAGACTTAAAATTAAATATAAAAGTATAATAACAGCAAAAACTAATCGGAATCTTCGTCACTTAATGAAACGTCTGTTAGTGCTAAGTCATCTTCACTATCAGATATATTATCGCCAATTGGTAATATATCCGTTAGCTGGGTGGGTGTTGGAGGACCTTTAAACCAACAAGGTTCATATTTATCATTATTGTATAACCACCCATGGTTGGGTGGGTCATAAAAAGTGGGTTTCTTCTCCGTAGCACTTTTCCAAACAGCGGCAATTGGATTCGTTCGTTTTATTTTTTCTACTAGTACCGATTTACACGGGGGAAAAAGTTGACCATTTAAGGTATTTTTTAATTTCAGCGGATTATCTTTTGATTTGCATTTGTAGGTATCAACAAAAATGTCTAGTCTTGCCTTGTTAATATCGCTTAATTTTGAACGTCCATATACCTTACAAACAAATTTTTCAATTAGCAACGCATTTTTCTGAGAAACAATTTCATTTACACCTAAGGAACTAAATGCTAATTGTTTCTTTGCAACTTGCAAGCAAATTGTATGGTCGAAGTTTGCCTTTACCATAAAACGCTGATGTGTAGTCGCATCCACTAAATGCGTGAAACGCTGGCAGCGCATTGCAGATATCGGGACCTAAGGAAACATGTACATTTTTTAAGTCAATATACCTTAATGAATTATTGGAAATGTGCCCTGTTTCCATCCAGACCGATTTATTCTCTATTTTAGAAAGGTTACCCAACACTGTGACAGCCACATCTGTATCTGAAGACCTTACTACTATATTAGAACCTTTAGTTGTCGACAAGTGATATATCATCCTTGAGTCGGCCTCTTCGTGCTCACAGTAATATTCCTCTGAGATTTCTTTTATAGTTTTTTCCTTCTGTGACGAGAACTTGTTACACATTATTTTCATTTACGTACAAAATCTTATTACCGATTATTGACTTTTGACCATTCATCATTCAGGTATTTAGTTAAAGATCGCTTAAAGTTATCCTGCCGTAAAGCAGCAATAAAGTTATTAGGACGCCTCTGATTGGGTCCTGTTATTGTGTATTCATTTACTCTTGTATCGCTGGTAGTTCTCCTATCACGTTCAACATCCTTCAGTGATGGGGTAACAACCTTGTCAAATACAAAGTGAATTTCTTTTCCTTTGAGTGCGCACAACTTTCCTAAATATGTCGGGCTACGCCCTGGAAAGTTTGTGGTGGATCTTTAGTTAAGTGTAGAAAATAAAATGCATCAACAATAACTACGTCAATATTTATCGGCTGCCCTGGATTTTTGTCGTGACTTTCAAATAATTTTAGAAGGGATGATTTACAGGTTTTAACCATGCTACCAGCGAGATTGCAAAGAGACAGAGGTACAGGTGTTAAAGGATAGCTGAGCACAAGTTCCAAATCAATTTTGTTTTCCAAAGATATAAGCAACATTTTACTCATAAGATCTCTTTCAAATTTTAGTTCTTTAACTGTACCATTTTTTTTCATAGTATACTTTACACCATCACTAGCGAAGGAATGGACTACCTGTCTCTTTATTGGTCTTTCAAATCTTGTAATGTCCAAAGCACACTCTTCAATAAATTGATCACGGCATTTGTTGCCCAAGACTAAAATATTCAATAAAAAATCTTCTGTTTTTTGAGACGCAGCTTTTCCAGATGAAATGTTATACAGTTTGTCTACTGAAGCATCTTCAAATGGATTCATGAAACTCTTAATCGTAGACATTATGGAATTAAGGGATTGCTTATCTTTAAATATTCGGGATTCATTTAGTTCCTGTGTAACATCTTCTTCATAATGACAGCCAGCATGTTCCAGTGTTTTAGAAACAATTGATGTTCTAATAGAATGACTTTGTGCCCAGCGTTGCCTAGCATCTGCTGAATTTGTTATATAAGTAACCCCAGAACAACGAGCAGCATCAGCATTTATTGTTTGTTCAAGGGTAAGGTCAACTGGACATCTTGAAAATGGTTTTTGAGTACGCCTTACCGAAAAGCAACCGTTTGAAAAATGGTGCTTGTAATTTGGATAATCGGTTTCCATTCTTATGAGATTATCATGGAATTTAACCGTCCATCTTGAGTAATTTGGTTGATTAAATGCAAAAAATATTGAAGATATTTTAAAGTGTGAATGCGTATATAGTTCAAAGTCCGATATCCTTATACTCCTTGAGAAGTCCCAATAAATTTGAATTAAGAAGCAGTAAGTGTACCAGTACTGAGCGGTTTTGCCATGAATTCCTCTAAGTGTATCCTCACAGTATTTTGTATAGTTTCTGTTTCACCTGATAAATTCTTTCCATTTTTAATCTTGTCTTGTATGTGTGTCAAATCTTCCCTTAATGCCAATTCGTTATAATCAGAATAGGTTTTTAAAAAAGTTTCAAAATGTAGAACGATTAGGGCAGTTGCAAATAACGGATGCAACCTTTTACATCTGTTAAAGTGTGTACTCGATATAATACCTCTAATAGACCCTGGAGCCAAAATCTCGGCTTCCACTAAAACTTCGATGTAACCAGAGCTTTCAATATATTTACCTAGAGCTTTGAAACAAGCCATTTGGATATGGAAGGCCCCCATCTGAATAATTATATTATCATATATGGGAGCCTCAGTGCTTTGTATTTGGTAAGCAATTTTAGCTATCGCTAAGTCATACGTTACAGTAATAATTTCGTGGTCGATTTCTGAAGCGATTTTCTTTGCCATTTTCAAGGTTTCAGCTACAACACTTGCAGAAGTTGGGGACAGATTCATTTGAGGCAAGTAATGAATTATTTGTTTATTTGACGTTTTATCGTATATCTTGGAATTCCAACCGACCCACATGGGGACATCTTTGTCCATAACATAATGATTAATTGCAAACAGTTTATCTTGTTTTTGGTATTTGGCTAAATTACTCGGTATTAGAGATCTGGTTGGATCCGCAAGGTTTAATATAGGATCGATCATTTTAGGTTTCTTTCTGTAAGGTTCAATATCTTTTTCCGAGGCTTCATATTTTCGACGACGTCTGCTTAGTTGTAATATAGGTTCCTGTGACGACGCTTTGTTTGTCGAATTTTGACAGTCCACGGCTTCTTGGTAGTAAATACCCACAGTGTCATGCAGAGTGTCTTTTCCGCTGAGAGTCTCGACAAATCGGTCATAATTATCAAATGCTAAGCCACAGTTTTTCGAAATATTGTTGGTTATTGTCGTAGGCAGAATGTTGTCATTTTTTACAGAAGAATATGTTAGCTCGGTCTCTAACTCTTCAGCTACGCTATAACTTATGGTATCTCCAAGTTTGTTTAATAAAGTTAAAACCTTTTTACTGCCTGTTAAAGTCTTAATTGTTAAACCCAATTTTAGATGTTTCGCGGGCTTGATTCTACCATTTGTTACATTAAAAATAGTATCATCAGCAAGAGATTTGATTTTGACTTGTTTAACATTTGCTTCATTAAGTTTTGAACCAGCAAGAAGGTACTCAAAAAAAGATTTTAAATTTTTTGGTATATCGCATTCGCCATTAAATATATCTACAAGTTCTAGGTTTTGGGGAAGTGGTTTCTTTTGCATAAGAAATATTTCTTTACGGAGCTTTAACGCAACACTTTGCATTTCAATTTCAAAGTTGGTGTTACTCGCTAATTTTAAAAGGAGTGGCTCCGACAAAACAGTATTTTTGCTGTATATTATATTTTTATTAAAACATTTTTTAATGACAATATCGTCAGAAAATGCCAATAGAAGCTTATTTTTTAAATACATTAAACTTTTATGATTGTAAACATAGTCTGTATTTTTTGAAACTTCCTCAAAAGTTCTGATATAAAACATGACTTTTGATTTAATATTATTTCTTGTTGCACAAATTCTTTGAGTTGACGAAAGCTTTCATTGTGATCTCGATTCTTTTGCCTCCAGGCAGATATTTGCTTGGAGCGTTTTTGAACTAACAGTTTTTGTGCTTTATTACTATAGAGAGTACGACAAATTTGGTGGTATTTAATTTCTTTTGCAATGAAATCTATGTTTCCGATTTTTGCACGCATCTTATGATCATTTAAAATGTTAACACAAGAAATTATATTATTTTGAACGTTGATTGTAGCAACATTTACAAGAGAGTACCGTTTATGCTTATAAAAACAAACTTTTTTGTCACAAAATATACAAACCTTTTTGAAAACTCCTGTTGCTTTTGACTGAAGTGGAATAACTGTACCTTGACGGGTCTGCCTATTTATTTCATCGACAACGACACCGATGGAGATTGTTGTACCACTATCATCTTTTACTGCCTTTAATTCCGAAGATGAATCAATTAGATTTTGATATTTTTCAATGTCACTTTTTTTTACAGCTGTATAGGTTTTGTAACATGATGTATGATAACCATGCGTATCATCAGTAATTTCTGGTAGTTGAAAGGACGAGTGTTTCAGTAAGTTTTGGCGGACCGATGAAATTAATTTGCATTTGTTGAGGGCTTCTTGTGTAAATAATTTAAAAACTTTAAATGATTTTTCGAATAATTAGCAGTGTTTAAGTGGATTACACATTGCTTTTGGGGTTTGTTTTCTTCATTGTTGTCTTTATTTTCGACATCGGGAGGAATACTAGACGGTCCAGCTTCTTGTTCATCCTAATAGGTATTTAAAATTTAATATGTAATAAATTACAAAGCATTAGTTATGTGTTTAAATGTCAAAATAGTAAAATATTTTACTTCGTTTAATTCCTATGTAAATGGATAACCACAGTAATTAAATCAAATTTTTAGCTGCTCGCTTTAAATATGTAACCAAAATATAAAAAATCGCCATTATGTAGATAAATTATACTTTCGTCAAAAATGTAAACAATAAAAACGACAACGGCATACCTATGATAAAATGAATTTGAAACAGACTACAGCGTTAATATGTTCCTTACTCTTATTATTATAATTTTGAACAATTCAAACATGTTTGCTATTAGGTACTTTTTTATAAGTTTTTCAAATTACAATTACAATTCAAGTTACCTATATTTATGTACTTAGAAAATTTGACAAAAATAGGAACTTACCATTTTATACACAATTCTATTTACGAATCAAAAATATTTCGACGGGATTAAACAGCAATATAGTACAAGCCTGCATAAAATCAAACAAGTAACTGAAACTGAAAGCACCCTGCACCACCTAATAAGTGTATCTCTATTAAATTTACGACTTTCGTGGTTCGAAGTAAATGCAGTAGGTAGTTAGGTACTAAGGAATAGCCGATAACATTATTTTGGTTTAAACTAGAGGCATCCGTGAGTCACTGGACACCGTTCATTCACCGTTTTTTTTTTCGCAATTTACGACACAAGGGTGGCTGTGGATCATAATAATTGTTGTAAAACAGTATAAAAATCATATTTCATAGAATTTTTTAGGGCTTAGTTTTTAATTTGCGAATTAAAAATAAAAAAAAGTAAAAAGAGACGAAAATTAGACCTAGTGTGAAGATAGATTTAACCAGTTTACAGATTATATTTCGAGTTATATCAGTCAAATACCCTGTCAAGTAGGTTAAATGATTAATGTATAGCTGATTGGGAAAAGTATAAAAACAGCAGCGTTTCGTGTTTTACGGCTGTGAATTTTTTAATCAACTAGAGAAACCTGACTCTGACAGCGTCTGTCAGGGTAGAGTTTCCTTAAATTTTTGTCTGCCAATTTTTTATGATTGATAGCACTTAAAGATCAATCATTTAGCGCAAAAAATATTTTTGATAATTTAAGTTCAACAAAAAGCAAATCATGGATGAACAAAATGGCGTCTGCCAAGAAGATGTTTCCAGATTTTTCGTCTGCTGATTTTTTTTCGTTAGTGGCAACAAACAAGCAATCGATTGGCATAAAAAATATTTTTGATAAATTAGGTTCACTAAAAGGGACCGTGTGGCTACAGCGGCGTCTGCTAGGAGAATATTTCCAGATTTTTCGTCTGCCGATGTTTTATAGCTGAAAGCAATAAAAAAGCTATTTATTGCCGCAAAAATTATTTTTGATAAACTAAGTTCACCTAACGGCTATAGGTTGTCACCTTGGCGGGCGTCTGCTGAGGAGAAGGTTCCCAAAAAATCGTCTGCCTTAATACATTGCGTATATACGTTATGTATGTAGACCACCCATAGAATGTTTAACTTTGATAAACAACGTTCACCAAAACAAAAAAGCCACCCTGTTTAAAGCCACCTCAGAAGTTTGGGGTGCCACTTACAAACAGCAGACGATCGGTTTTGCTCAACTCATATGCTCCCAAGTGAAGTACAGTAAATAAAAATTTTGATAACTTACGTTCACCTATCTTTCTGTCGGCTCCCCTACTATAAGACCCGCGATAATATTTTTCCATACTAGTATATATATATATATATATATATATATATATATATATATATATATATATATATATATATAGTTATTAGCGTGTGTGTGCGTGTACGTGTGCGTGTGTGTGTGTGTGTTGTGCATGTACGTGTGCCTGTTCGTGTGCGTGCGCGTGCACGTGTGCGTGTACGTGTGCGTGTGCGTATGCGTGTGGGTGTGCCCGCGCGTGCTTACTTGCGTGCGTCCGTGCGTACGTGCGTGCGTTCGTGGTAGTGTGTGTGTGTGTGTGTGTGTGTGTGTGTATGTGTGTGTGTGTGTGTGTAGGTGCGTTCGCGAGTGTGTGAGCATTTGAACCAAAATCTAGGTCAAGTTCGTTACTGAGGAAAATTCAACCAGTGGCGGGCATTTTTAAATCGATTTTTTTGGGAGTTTTTAAGATCGCTAAGTATGAACCATTTGTTGTAACTTTCCAAAGTGTGAACATGTCACTCGATGTGTACATGATTGAAAATTTAACATCGTTCATGTGGTTCGTATAACCTTAAAAATTTTATATTATTAAACAAATGAAAATTAAAATTTGTAATAAAAATAAGGTATATGTAATTATTATTCCGGGTGGTGTGTATCGTTGTATAAGTGAATGTAAATCGGCGTATTCCAATTATTTCGTTAAAATTTATTTTACCGAATTGGCTTTGTATTATTATTCGAATTGAAAAGTGCAAGTAATAATAATTTGAATGCTGATAAAGGATATTTTCGAATATAAAACCTGAAAGTAAATTATTATATTTATGAATATAATAAATAAATAAAAGTGCTTATAGGAAAGTGACAAAGCAGATACTTATGCAGTATACCTATGTATATAGGTGCTGTATAGACCTTCCACCGATGGAGCAAATATTGATGCAGTATATACACAACTTGCCGATGCTGTAGATCTTCCCGCGATGGATCAGTAATATTGGAATTCGAATTATATCTAAATTGGAAATTGGATCAGCTTTAAGAAAGTAACATTAACGTGAGTATGAATCTTACATATTTATTTGAAGGTTACGTTGAATTTTGTTAAAGTTTATTTATGTGTATTTGTGTAAAAGATACAAGTGAATTATATACTAGCATGGAAATACTACAATCGTTTATTGAGTTTATATTGATTCAACATTATTTAAAAAGAAAAAAGATACCTATTTACCCAAATTAAATTATTAGTATTGTTTGGTTATGATGTTACACAGGCACATACGTTAAGGTCAACAAAACTCACATGCGCACAACGTGTAATATATTTTCAGATGATACAAGGTGTTTCAATAAAAGTAAAATTTATACAATTCCAGAATTAATTAAAAACACGATTGAAATTATTGTACAAGAGTACAGTTTTCCTGTTTATACTGAACTATATTGAATCCTATCCCCTAGAGATGCTAGTCGAGGCAAATTATTTTAATAAAATTAATAAAAATTATCAGTATTATTGTAAGTATGATACAATTTATTACACAATTATAGTATATTAAATTTATATACTCATCGCAAATAATTTATGGCACCACAAACGTGGGGCGAAATGTTAATAAGAATATTTAATTTAATTTAATTTATACACCGCAATATATATATATATATATATATATATATATATATATATATATATATATATATATATCCTTCCTCCACTCTGGTACGCGTGTCAAAAAATGGTATCAGAATTCTCCATATATTTCGACAACGTTTGTAGTCATCAGTAGATATAAATTTTACTGTAAAAAGAACTAAAATCAATATTAAAAATTGACAACTGTGACAAATAATATACAAGGTTACTATTTCAAATTTTCTTACATATTATCATAATTTATGGGAAATCTTTTTTACTGTTACAGGAAATTTTGTTATTAATTTTTATATGCAACATTTCTAAAATTAAATGTTTTTTTGAATTTGATTGATCTAAAATTTTAGTATTATCATATTGGAAGATGTGTCCTAAATCGTTCGAATGTTTAGCCAAAGCAGTACTTTTAGGTTTAACGCGAACACCAGACTTATGTTGTATTAATTTGTTCTTTAAAGGTTGTAAAGGCATACTTTTTCACAAAAATATGTTAGAAAATTTATATTAGTAACCCTTTATCTTATATTTGTCACAGTTGTCAATTTTTAATATTAATTTTAGTTCCTTCTATTGTAAAATTTATTTCCACTGATGATGGCTGCAACCGTAGTCGAAATATATGGAGAATTTTGATACGTGCGTACTATAGTGGAAGAAGGAAAAGAGAAGGAAAATTTATTAAATATTCATCAAATAACTTTATATTAATAACTGGGAGCTTGTAGAACTCTTCATTTATCAATCTTGTAAATAATATTCATTTTAATGTTTGTGAATGTTTTGAACAGTATTCTTGATTCTTATTGATTTTAGTTCACAGGATCCTTTTGTAATTTACAGTTTTCTAATTCTAACCACAATATTTTCAAAAGCAACTATTAAAAGTTACCAAAAAAATAATTTCCTCGTTCTGACAGATTCGTGGGTGTAACTTTTATGTACCATTTTATTGAAGATAATGTTGTCCTGTCCACAAACAGACTCGAATCAAACATAAATTGACCTCTTGGGGCATATGGAGGAAATTTACTTTGGTCTACACTGAATCCTCTTAAATAGTAAAAGCCCTAAAATAACAATTTTTATTTAACATCTCGACAAAATTGTAAACTTAAATACCTTTTTCGTAGGACATAAAGTAAAGTTATGTTCACCATCAAAAGGAGTGGGCCCAAATTGAGATACAAAATTTTTACTACAGGGATTTTCTTCATAGTGTAGAGGAAACGGCCGATACTCGTTACTTGCAAATTTGTAAACTTGCAGAACAAACTTGAACAAAAGTGCCAAATAAAATTTGAACTAGAAATTACTGTTTTCTCTATGAACATTTTTTAAGCACCAATATACAAAAGTCTGCGCAAACGAATCAACGCTTCAATCATTAAACTTACTTTAATATTTTTTCCAATGTCCTTGATTACTTCTGCACTAAAAGAGAGTTGTCTTGCAGTTTGGTTAATTTTGTTAATTGATAGGTTAACCTTCCGAAAGTAATCTTTGTTACAGTACAATGAGTCATGACTCTCACAAGATATCTCATAATCATGCTGAAAATACTAAAATACAACAATATAAACGTTTATCAATAAAATTAGACAATAAATCAAGTGTATTGGTATGATAAATTATACATACTGCAAGAATAACGACGAATAAATTTATGATTATGTGCGTTTTTAGCAACATCGCAGAAAGTAAAACATTATTGCATTTGTTTTCAGATACTTGAAATTTTTTATTGATAATAATTACTGATAGGAATCTGTGCAACTAAAAAACATGATTATATACAGTTCATTTATTTTTGTTAGTTTAAGGTTGTTTACAGATTTAATGTTTTTGTACAATACCATATTCTTTAGTGAATATTTTAAAGCTTAACACTTTACAGGAAGCATTATTTTATAATAAATTCCGGATTCACTTGCACATGTGGACGAAAATAATGATC
>JARFJB010001965.1:10150000-10210000 GCA_036346205.1 Vesta saturnalis
ACAACATTCTTTGCTTTATAAAATAATAATGTATTTGGTTAGTTAAAATTATGATAAGTGTAGATTATTTTTCAATGCATGTCACATAAATTAGTCCCAACTGCTAAACCCGTTATATTATGCCAAAATCCCTAGAAAACAGATGTAATATCCGAAAGTTAGTAAAATTAGTGTCTTAGTATTCCTGATATTGATTTTCAAAGTACTATATTGATAAGATTCTTAATTAACGCATGCTTTTCCAAAGTCTTATGTTTCATACTAATTAGATGATTATAATTGTTGGGTTCTATAGGTTAGTTTGGAAGGTCTGAGGTTACAGCTATTGCAGTTAGGATCTATTATAATTGCTCTTCCCTAAGAGTAACTCTAGGAATGTTGAATTTTATTACCGTTTCCATATCATCTATGAAAAGTCGAATAGTGGTAAATCTGAAAAAAGGTTTACTCTCCACTTTTACCCCAGATTAAAAAAAATTGAATGCTATTGCCCATCAGGAATCCGGTGGTTTAGACTCAGGCGAGGGAAAAAACCTATTATTTTTGGTAAAAATAGAAGTGGATCTAACACAAATTTACATTCTTTGTTTTAGTTTGTTCTTGGAGGTGCTTCAGCCACAGCCTAAGGGGGCTTCAATACTAACCGAACAATTGGACCAACTGAGGTGAAATTTAATCGTCTCTCTTAATAAGTCCCCATACAAATATGTAAACCATACTTATTTGTTTTTTTTTTACATTAATGTTGCTAACTTTAAAATAATATTGAGATCCATAGTTAGACTGCTTTCACGATGTCTTTTCCTCAAGGTATATCTTGGAAAATTTCATTTGTTTGCAATAATAAATTAAGCAAAGTTAGGTTAAAGAAATTATATAAATGTTTGGTTCTTATTTAATCAAACTTGAATATATATATATATATATATATATATATATATATATATATATATATATATATATCTTTTGATATGGCGGTATAAAAAATTTATGATTACCTACACAATTTTTTACGCTTCTGTGTACCGTTAACTAGACTGTAAGCTTGTCAACGCAATCAAAGCGCAAACGCGCTGAGTTCTCTTGAACATACCCATTTTTAAACTAAGTAGTTACGTGAACTTTACTGACTCCTCTAACCTATTTTTTCTTTATTAACACGTACTTTTCAGTGTTGCAAAAATAAAGAAAATTTATTACAGCCTATTTTGAGGCAAACCCATTGGGAACGGAGTACATATTTGCATACGAAAATGTTTTTACGTACATACACACGCTTACGCATGTACGGACGCAGCCACGTACGCGCGCGCACACATGTACAGACACGCAGTCACACTCACACTTACACTCACACTCATACTCAGACTGACACTCACACTCATACTAACACTTATACTCATAGTAACACTCACAACCACATGCACGCACCCTCGCAAGCACCCACGAACGCACACGCACATTCACACGCGCACACACGCACACACAGGCACACACGCAGATACTCACACGCACACTCGCACACACGCACACGCGCATACGCGCACACACGCAAACACGCACATACTCACACACTCACACATGCACACATGCATATAGGCACACACGCACACACGCACACACGCACACACGCACACATGCACACACGCACATACGCACACACGCACACACGCACACACACACCCGCACACATGCACACACAGACATACACACAGATACTCACACACGCACACTCGCACACTCGCACACACGCACACGCGCACACGCGCACACGCGCACACACGCACACGCGCAACGCACACACTCACACACTCACAACTCACACACGCACACACGCACAAACGCACACACTCACACATGCACACACGCACACGCGCGCACACACACGCACATGCGCACACACACGCACACACGCACACGCGCGCACACGCACACACGCACACTCGCACACACGCACACGCACACACACGCAGACACGCACATACGCGCATACGCACACACGCACAAGCACACACACATGCACACACGTACTCATGCACTCACACATTTTTCAATGATCACCATTACTTTTTATGCGTAAGTTCATACTATAAGTTTATTGAATAGATAAGATGCATGCACGAGAGAGGTTAATCATCAGCAAAATATTATCCTGCACTATCTGGAACTCTGGGGTAGTTTTAAGTTAAAAAATTGGCAACGTACATTCGGCGCAAATTTTCTTCTCGATAGGTAGTTTCCTGAAAATTGTTTGGTAGAAACCGAAGAGAGTGAAAGCCTAAGGCTGCATGGTCAGGTAAATAATGTGAGAGTGAAAATACTCTCCAACTTAATTCCTGGATAGTGCGTTTTGTCAAGTTGGTAGAGTGCAGCCTGACGTTATCGTGCAGTGGTATTAATTCACGTAGTCTTGTTCGTATTAATTTAACTACGTCTGCCACATGTTTCATTTAATGACGATAAACCTCAATAGTGATGGTTACACCTTGGAGAAGCAATTTGTAGTAAAGCCTACCGTGTTTGCTTCAATACACGCATAGTATTACCTTGTATGAATTAGCACATGGTTTTGTACATAGTTACTTTTTGGTTTGGGCTTAGCCATCCCATTATTTTTTTAAGGTTGGCATACACACCATTCCTGGTCACCAGTCACGACGTTAGATAAAAATTGTCCATCTTGTTAATACGCCAGACATTGACAAGCAAGCAGAGATTTACATATGCTCACTCAGTGGTTCTTGTCAATTTTAGTTTACAGTGTGCGTTACCCATTCACCCGATCTTTCAACCTTGCCCAATGCATGCAAAACGTGAAAAACATTTTCTGGCCGTGCTTTCTCCGGTGGTATTGTACCCATAAATGTCGAAAACGTTTAGAACGACTTCACTGCCTTCAATATGCTATTGAACTCAAACCGAAAAGTATGTGGGAAATATTCACTTTCTACTAGACAGTCCTTTTCTAATGTACACAGAAATACTCTTTGTCTGCAAAAATAACAAATTCAATACGTAACCTTAATTACAACCCTATCAAAGCAAAATGGCAATTCATAAATAAAGCCACATAAACAGGTCTACTGACACGCAAAACGAAATAGCTACGAACTTATGCACCAACGCAATAGTTCTTTAGTTAAGCACCGAAACTTTTAGAAGGGTGTTAAACACAAACCGTTACCCATTTTGGAAACATTGATCTTCATGAGTATTAACAATACTGCCGATATCTTTAATTCTTCAATTCACCCTTGAGTAGTATTTCGCAAAAAAGTTGGACATGCCAGGGTAAGTTGTATTCGCGGGGAAATCGTCTCTGCACGTGCACTACTGACTATGTTTTAATGAACGCCACTTAACTGGCCAAAATATGCATGACTAATAAATAAACCATCCAAACTAATTGGTGTACCCGTAATTATACTATTTTCGGAAGTCCAATTTAACACAATAATTACTACAAAATAAAAAATAAAATATGTTTACGTGCAACCATGCGATGTTTGGTATAAATTGCACTGACTCGAGTACGGTAATGTTGTAGGTTATAACAATCGAGCGGCGATATTTTTAAACCGCATGCACATGGACTATAGCATTGCTTCATTTTGATTGAAAATCTTCAAAAATAGTTATTCGTTTCAGTAGCAAATGAGTCCGTAAAATATCTCTTTTTGGAAGCGTGTACTAAAAACATTTTTTACTGCGTTGCTATAATTTTGAAACATTAGATTCACATGATACTTAGATTAATACGCATAAAGTTGAGGTTAATGGAAACCATCGTCCAATTGAAGAAAAATTAGTTATAGATTAGGTATTATGTGGATGCATGGAATTATTTTATTAGCACTTATGTGATTACAGAACGAGGTCGAATGGAAAAACGTGGTATATTAATATACGTATCTCACATGTTGCGTAAGTAACTATTACTTAATAAATTACAAATAAATGTGCTTAAACAGATTGTTCGCTAATTATTACCAAAATTCGCAGTCAATTTTGATTTATTTAATAGCAAAAGACAAAAATTAATTATTTATTATGCTGATACAAATTATTTAGAATTAGTTGAGACAATTAGTTTTCAATGCTAGACTGGTTAGGTGCTGTTATAACTTACAAGTTGTAACTCTTCAAATACTGACTTGAGAACACGGTTTGTTAAATATAAAATTTAAAACTTCTTAACGTTGTCTCAGCATGCATACAAATCTTGATAATTTACAGGATTTATTAAACCACTACTATCCTATAACGTTATTAAAGGCGCGGGTTGACTATGGTAGTCCGCCGACACATTTAAGCAGTCTTTACAAACAGTTGTCCCAGAATAGTCACCAATCTACGTAATAATTTCTATGGGAAACCACTTAAATATGAAAAATTTTCATTTAAAAATAAATAGTTATTTTTGAATAATTTATTTATATTAAAATAACTCTGAAGCTATTAAACCAATTAATAAGATGTTGAAGATATGTGGTTACAATGTTAAAAGATAATTTAAACAAGTTATAATAATGTAATTTTAGTCAAGTTCCTTTGGTATGTATGGATCCTTGCGATATTGCAGGCTCACATTCCATGAATATAAGTAATTTGACTGTAATCTCATTATATTTAGAATTTACATGAGTTCTACATATATAAAGACAAAGTTTGTATCGATTGTATCTCGACAGCTCAGTTGGTTAGAGCGGTACTCTAGCAAAGTACATGTCGTAGGTTCAAATCATATTTACTTTTGAACTTATTCGTTCAAAACAAGAGTTATAATAGTTTAGTATATTGGGTACTTCAAAAACGTTTGCTATTCTATTTCAGAATAATGCATTTTTGTAAATATACAAACATACAAACTTTGCGATAGTGTTTATTTCTAGAAACACGACATAAAGACACGAAGCTATAAAAATAGTATCTACATAAAAATAAGTAGACACGTACATCTATTTTTTATAAAGTCATTCCTAAAGTGGTGAAATACGGTATTCACGTTGTAAACCCAAATCCTTACAAACATCCATAAATTAATTATTTAGTTATCCGTTAGTTTTGCATTAAAACTGCTCCGGTGCAGTTCAATAATTAATTATTTGTCCTTCTTCCATAGTTAAAAAATCGTTTTAGATTTCGACGCAAGAACTTCACCAACACGCCATTATCACACCCAATCACGTTAGAGCGCGGACTATATGAGCAGAAGCGCGACGCGATATTAATTATATTATTGACTTTTGCCCTGAAGTCTTCACCTATCTTATTTATTTCTCTGTCGAAGTACTTCGGTCCTGATTTCTGTTCCGACCTAGTTGGAATCAGTAACCGTTTATTTCTACCAGAAATTTTCATATCACATTTACCACACCAGTTTCACGTTATAAAGATTTATTTTCTGCCTTGGCAGATTATTAATCGATGCTGTCTGCAAAACATCGCAATACCTGTACAATAACACTTACTCGGGCGTATGTCCCGCGTAAACAAACATATCCTGTTACACAAAATCCTTCTCTTTGATTTTAGGCGTATAGGAAATACCCCAAGGCGTATGTCCGTGTCGATATTTTCCTACCTTTGCTTGTCTGGAAGGCGTACGACTGTTCAGTCTAGTGTCCTTTCAATTGACCAATGGAGCGTACGTCTATTTGGTTGATTAATCCTTTCCTAACGTAAAAATACCTAACATATACACGACCAAGCTGGGAATCCAGTAAACCCTGCAGACAGTTAATCGCATAATGATCTCCAGAAACTACACTTCTGTTCCTTAATACGAAAAGCCTGTATTTCGTATCCAGAATACTTGATAAAGTATTAAAACCCGCTTCCTGCAGGAATAATTAAATTCCACTAATTTATACGTATTACTATAACGTAAAAATTCCGATTCAATCCATAAATGAGAATCCCGTTTTGTATAATTTTCCATGAAGCGATAAGAATAAATCGCACCTGAAAATAAAATATAAACTTTTCTATTACACATTTTAATAGATACGAATTTAATTGATGAAAGATTACCGGCGGCACTTTCTCCCGGGGTTCTGCTATGGTCTTCATCGTCCTCTGCTTTAGGGCTGCAAGGCTATCCATACACTTCTCAAATGGCTGAAACACGTTGTCGGTGGGCGACGGCGTAGGCGGGCGTACCATCGGCGTCTTCTTTGGTTTCTTCTTCTGCGTCTTGAAGTTGTCTTCGCCGGCGGATCTTTGGCTGGAGTCTTCAGACTGGATCGGGGCGGGGGCGGCGTTGGACCTCGTAAGAACTGCTAGTGAGGCCTCCACTAACGGGGGACGCCTGGCTGCGGTGTGTTCTTCTCTTCTGGTGCCACACTGGTGCTGATATCGGCAGGCTGCTTGGCGACGGTGCAGTCAGCCATAGTGCTTCGTCGGACAAACTCGGGCCGGCCTCTCTGTTATCGTACCAGTACTCGTTGTCGAACTCGTAGGGTCTGCGAGACATCATGAAGACGACGCCATCAAATTGCTCTTTTTTTTAATTTTTAAATTAGCTTTACTAAATTTAATCGGTGTTTCTCGATCTTTGGAATGCGACTTGGTGTGATATTCTTCTACTAGAAGAATATCGGCAAGTCACTTAGCGCTTCTGAGGTATCACAATGCTTGATGGGCGGCTTTTAGCGGTTCCTGCTAACATGAAAAAAAATCGTTCTCTAGAAATGTTGCAAATACACATCAAAATGGGAACGCATTTAATGGTTTAACATATAAACGTAGTAACCGTCTTAAAGAAATACTTTTTTTTTAGTACTTGACAATTTTTATTTATGAATAATACACAAAATTGTAAAAATGTGGGATGTCCCTGCGATAAGACTTCAAGTCAATGGTGGTGATTACGTCTAAATTAACAAAGAGAATATTCACTTGAAGGCTCTTTTTCGAGGTTTAATATAATTTTAATATAATTTTACATATGAAAATAAATTTATATTCGGTTCTAAGTGATAGAAGAGTATAGCAAAATACTTTTATACGTTATTGTATACGGTTAATCTTAAAGAATAATAAATTTCTACCAATAGGAGCGGTGAAACACAAATTAAAGTATTCTCTGAATCATTAAAGTTGAACGTTCTTTCTGATTTGTATTTCTTCCAAATTAAGTTTTCGTCATACCTTAGCCAAGCCGGTACTTGGGAATCACTGCTACTCCACTAACGCGAAAGGAATTTGCTGCAGGAATGATATTACTTTAATAAATGTAAACAGTTAATTAAACATTATATCAAACATTTTAAATCTTCAATTAATTTTACTTATAGCTTAGACAGCTAGATTTAATTGAAACTAACGTCTTTGATAATTATTATACAAGGCAAGTTATGCATATAATTTATAGGCATAATTTTTAGAGCACTCTTCCAGTTATAGCTTGGAGGATCTAAGGTATAAAATTTTAACTTCATGATTGTCACTATAATTAACCAGACTGAACAACTTCAGTTTATATACTTGAATTAGCACGACCTTCTAGTCATGGCAAGCCTTTGCCTATATATGGTAGCTACCACCGCCCCCGTAATTCCGCCCTCAGATATTTTAGCAAAAACATCTACCATTCTTAAGAAAATATTAAATCCAGGTTGCAGCTGAATAGATAAAATAGGTATGTTTGTTTACATTAACTAGATGTTGCTTTAATCCTCAGATAAAATTAATGATCAATACTTAAATTAAAAGTCACTTACGTTGTAAGAGTATGTGCTTAACTAGCATTTTCTGATCTTATTTAATATAGTGTAAAAGAAATATGCTTTACTTTGTTAAGTTGCCAATCCATTAAACATTCCATAGAAAGGCGTGAAGATTCCATGTAAGAGATTGAGAAAGAAATTGCTAAGGATTAAAAGATAAACCTAACAAAGACAGAAACTGATCCACCCACGTGGACACCTGACAGGTCCACGCATATTCTTGTCACTATTTGCATAGAGCCGTTCCGCAACAGCATTCAATAGAAAATAGACTCGTTAACATTTACACCAAGGTTTACATTTTCTTTTATGTTACAATTTTTAAAGTTAATGTTAAAAAAACGTTCATTGAAAGAATATGATGACTACTTATTTAAGTTTAATAAATTAGTTATTCGGTGTGGTCGTAAGTTTATTATTGATTTAATCCAGATTGTGTACTGAATTATGATATTCACGTATAATTTTGTTAAGAAAGTTACTATTTTAAGAGAAAAATGTATGATGTTGATTGAATTCTTTAGCTGTTGACTTATAAATATGTAAATGATTTGAAAGCTGAATATTGATATTGTGTTAACAAATTTGGCAATATTTTGAAATTCATGCACTGATTAATGTCAATGAAAATGATTGTGATAATCTGGGATTAAAGAAAATAATTCATACTGATTAGATGTAATTTTAAAGATATCAACTAGAAAATGAGTTATGCTTTCATTTTGTCTCATTTGTCTTCTAAAATGGAGGCGAAAATTAGTAGAATTGCTTCACATTCGATTACTTCATTGTTTTTAGCTTAATCAATAAACTATTTTATTCTATTTAGAATTATAATCTAGTTTATAAACACTCAAATGGGGGCATAAATTGGCCTTTATGGTACAGAGTAATCATGAATTGCTAAGCAACGTTTGCACTAATTATTCAAACAAGCTTAGGTATCGAACATTTATTAAAGTTAAGGAAAATTATACATTATTATTTATAGAAATTAAAACTACACAGTAACCCTAACAACATCAATATAGCAACTATCTACACAACATTCAAATTTGCATCGGCACAACTCTCACAAACTTGCGAAAATACTAAATATTTTGTTTGAAAGTTTTAGAAACTAAAATAGAATAAAGCGTTGCACTGTACCACGGGCATATGGTTGTCGTGAAATTAAGAGCCCTCCTTCGTCGGGCTTTAAACATTCCCTCGTGCCTTAATCTCCTAATTATGCCCTTAATACATAAATAACTATTACTTTTATTTTAAAACATAAGATTAAATTAATTTGATTGGCCCAGAGGTGTCTAACTTTATTATAGACTTCAACACGTTAAATTGGATCTAATTATAATTTTTCACTGAACTAATTCCATAAATGAGCAAACCATTTAAAACACTAATCAAAAACAAATTTAATCTTTAATTTTAGTAAAACTTGTTTTTAAAATTCCATTATCCTCATTTGTCACTAATTTACGCATAATTGTAATAGGATGAGATTTTGAAATACAAACAACGTTGTATAATAATAGTAATTAATTAGCAATGATTAACCAAATTAAATCATTAAGAAAACTATTACATAATACATTAAACATACTAAGTGAAAAAAAAACATCTACATATTCATACTGAACGAATAGAATCAACCTTGGTGGAATGTTTGAATCCCAAATTGCCCGCCCTGAATGAAAACCTACACATTCTCAAAGTATTTACGTGATTAATGCAGTAAATTGAGACTTGCAACGGAAAAGAGACGTTCCTTAACTAGATGATGCTTTATTTTTTCTTTATGATTATTAACCCATTTTAATAATACATTAAAGATTTGTGCGTTCAACACGGTGTACCTACATAAAAGTATATAGTGGATTGCATCGCGCTGAAGTAAATAACAAAGTTATGTTTTGTTTATTATGTGTTTAGTTGGGTTGAGTATATTGTAATAATCATGATTTGATCATGTACAACACATTAATAATGATGGATTTCACATTCTATTTGAAGGTAAAATAGCTTAAGTATTGTATCTATAGAAATGAAAATTTTGAGAAACAGAATTGTTACGTTTTGCATTTTAATCGGAAATTGTAAAGGTTAATTAGTCTATGACACCACTTTCAATTTCTTGTAACATTTACCTACTTAATCACAAACTTAGTTAAAATAGCAGTTAATGCATATTATATCTCTATGAAATAAAAATAAAGAATGGGTTAAGCTACTTACGCTGCATCAGAAAGGCGGAAATTGTACATAATTGGGTAAACATAGAGTTTGTTACAGGGTAGTACTGCAAATGCGCACCTTCTTCTAATTGTTAGGTACTTTGAAGGTTTAATTTAAACATGCATTCAGGAATAATTGCATAATTGCATCGGTGATTATCTATTATTTTTATAATAAGGTAAATCATACGTTATATTTTATAGTTTACTATATAAAAGGAGCGTAATGACCATGAGTAGTTTTTGAAATACATAATTTTTTTTAATTTCTTCTGAAGTAGTGGTCAAAGTACTACGAAAGCATGCGTTTGGCATATAATCTGTATGGTACTGTATGGGTCATACAAGCAATATAAAATACCTAACGACATGTCTCCAGTAACTACAAACTAAATACATACATATAATGGTAATAAATAGTACATCCTTAGATTAATAATAGATACGCCTAGCTTGTTCAAAACTAGCATTACTACAAATGTTGCAAAATGCATGCAAATTCTTAATATCCTTTATATTTGTAGATGTTTTGCACTCAATTATGGTACATGCAGTGATAATAAAATACAGTTGGTTTACTTACTTTACGTTGAAACAAAGTTATGTTTAAAACTAAGTGATTGCAGCTTAACGAGCAAGTTGTACAATGTAACCCATCTTCCACCAACGTTTCAGCTTTTAACTAGATGTACTAAATCCGGCTGCTACCTATGTGATCTGAATATAATAATCAAATACTCTAGAAATCTTAAAATATCATTTATAAGTACAATCAATAATATGGACCCTAAAACGGTCCCTTGAGGTACACCTCATTTAGCATTAGCAAAGAAGCTATTTGAATTTCCTACTTTAACTCGCATCGTGTTAGTTAAATAGCCAGTGAATAACTGCAGTGCCCAAACCTCTTGTAAGCTAGCAAGACCAAATGAGCACAATCAAACGAAACCTATCAGGTTATTTAGTACTTATTTTGTACTAATTTGTACCATTAATACAAACTAGCAGGACCACAATAAAAAAAACGATAAAAAGAAAATTAAGATCAACAATAGAAAGAACTGAATTTGTACTAAGTTGTACCATAAAAATAAATTAAACATTTTCATTTATTGCGTGAAAAACAACCCCCAATTGATTTCAGATATATTACGCTCTAGAGTAAACTACTCTTTCCTATCAGCAGAATCAATCGCTACTTGCACATGCGACGCGGCATAATATGTACCGACGAAATATAAAAATCTAGATTTTGTACCCCGCCGTTCCTTCGAAAACTACCCTCAACCCCTATTAGGCTCAAGAGTAAACTACTCTTTCCTATCAGCAGAATCAATCCCTACTTGTACATGCGACGCGGCATAATATGTACCGACGAAATATAAAAATTTAGATTTTGTATCCACGTCGTTCCTTCCTTAGGCTCAAGAGTAAACTACTCTCCTATCAGCAGAATCAATCTCAACTTGCACATACGATGCGGCATAATATGTACCGACAAAATATAAAGTTTTAGATTTTGTACCCCGGCCGTTCCTTCGAAAACTACCCTCGACCCCTATAGGCCCTAGAGTAAACTACTCCTTCCTATCAGCAGAATCAATAGCTACTTGCACATGCGACGCAGCATAATATGTACCGACGAAATATAAAGTTTTAGATTTTGTACCACCGCCGTTCCTTCGAAAACTACCCTCGACCCCTATGGGCTCAAGAGTAAACTACCCTTTCCTATCAGCGGAATCAATAGCTACTTGCACATGCGACGCGGCATAATATGTGCCGACAAAATATATAGTTTTAGATTGTGTACCACTGTCGTTCCTTCGAAAACTACCCTCAACACCTATCAGGCTCGAGAGTAGACTACCCTTTTTATTGAAATCTGTCCGCGCGGCCAAAGAATGCCTCGTGTGGCGCATGGATGTTCGTGCATTCGGCCGCACTCGTTAACGCAATAGCGACTGAAAGCATTACCAGTGGCGTCGGTGTCGCGTTTTCAATTATTCGTCACTAAACCACAAGAAATTTTAAAATATTTTATTTATTTGAAATACATATGAATAGTAATAGTTTAAACATTTATAAAATAAACAAATAACCATGTTGACAAGTAATAAATTTTATATTTGAATTACAAATGAATACAACAGTTTAATCGTTTATGAAAATCAAAAAAGTATAAGTTCGATTTTTAATTATAGAAACAATATTAGGATTTCTTTAATGAGAATTTAAGCAAATGCCACTAGCATTACATGCGCCGCAAAACTACTTATTTATTTTACTATGTATTGTGAAAGTATTTGTTGTTTATACATATTTGTCTAATAAATTTGAGTATTATGAGCTTTAAAATTCACTTAGGACACAAAATGGTTCACTGTCGTTTTGTTGCAATAATTGTAATAAAGTTAAGTTAACAAGTACGTATGTAAATTAATAACAGAAATAAATAATTAATTAGTGTAATACATGATAATAAACGGAACGCGCTTTTGGTGGCAACGCCACTGATATTCCGCGCTTAATAGACTTGAAATTGGACGAATGCGCATCCAACGTTCAGGCATACTTTGGCCGCGCGGACTGTATTTTACTCTAATAGGAGTCGGGTGTAGTTTCCGAAGGAACGACAGAGGTACAACATCTGAAATTTTATATATATATATATATATATATATATATATATATATATATATATATATATATATACAGGGTGGGTGTCTACTGCGTGGACGGAGGATTGCTCCTTAACTATTAGAGATATCACAACTAATGTTGGTGTGATAATACACGATCATTGGACCTACATTCTAGAAATATTTAGTTATATACAGGGTGATTGACAAAAAATGCCAACTCAAACCTGTGTTTTTTTAATGGAAGAAAGTGTAGAAATTTGTATCTGCACATATCGTCACTATAGTACCAAAATAGAGTTAACTTTGGAACCAAAATACGAGCGTTGTCACCACGATTTTATAAATCTGTTTATACCACCGACTATTAATAATAGTCTACGGACAAACAAACTGGGAAATTTTTCGAGAACATGTAAAACTATACAGAGTGATTAACTTACGCGAAATGTAATTTTTCTCAATTTTTTCAAATGCAACTCCCTGTATATTTTTTCACATTTCGATTCCCCGTGAAAAGTAGATACTAGTTGTTAATAGGTTTCATAGCCATAAGACGGACCCTTCTTGAGATATTGACACTTTTACTTAAAAATATTCTAAAATACAAATTTACTTTGGCAATAGAATTCAACGAAATAGATCAGGTATGCTAGCCGCTCGTAATAAAGAGGAAAAATTGCATCTATTGTTTTGACGTTTGTATAATCATTAAAATATTGTTCCATAAGTTTGTGTGTTTTTGGATTGTCGTTTTCTGAAAGAAATGCTTTTCTGGCTACCCGTTTGTAGTGTGAGAAGACAGCCGCGGAAAGAATTCTTTATGAATGTAGCCGAGACATTTATAAATTCTGGAAGTGTGTGTTATCCCAAGCCCGCAAGAACAAGCTCAAATGAAGAAGAGTTTCAAGGGGCGGCATCTTTTATAGAAAATGCGCAAATTAGTACCAGAGAGCTATACCTAAATAGAAATACAGTTCGCAGCTTTATTAAAAAAAAACAAATTGCATCCTTATCATATCGAGCTTTAAGTGAAATAGATTTTCAAAATCGTGAAACTTTCTGCCAATGGGTAACTACTAAACTCAATGAAGAACCCAATTTTGTTAATAACATTCTATTTACGGATGAGGCAACTTTTCACAATAATGGCAATATTAATACACTTAACTACCATCACTATTCAGATACTAATCCACAAATCTTAAGAGTTGTTGATCACCAGCATCGATGGTCAGTTAATGTGTGGGGTGGTATAATCAATTTTAATGTGGTTGGTTCTTTTTTCTTTGATGGGAATCTTACTGGAGAAAACATTTACAGTTTTTGGAAAATGATTTACCCAAGCTTTTGGAAAATACCGAGGTAGATAACATTCGTACGATGTGGTTTCAACTCAAAGGCGCCCATCCACACTATGCAATCAACGTTAGGCAATATTTCGATAGACATAATCCGATGAGGTGGATAGGACGAGGTTGTGTGCAAAACTGGCCATCCAGATCACCGGATATTACGCCCCTTGATTTCTTCCTTTGGGGCTACGTTACAGAAAAAGTTTACCAACATACTCCCACCACAAGCGAAGATATGAAAAATGGAATTAGAACTGCGTTTCAATCCATTTCGCCACTAATGTTTAATGTTGTTGCGAGTGAATCTTTCGTTTACCGTGCGAATTTCAAACTGTTTAGCTAGGCGTGGTTCAGCATTTTGAACATTTAATTTGAATTTATGGTTATTCGTTTATGTTTGCTTGTTCAACTTATTTTTAGGTGTTTTATTGTTTAGTTATTAATTAAGCTTTCCTATCAGTTAAAGAATTTATTTGCCATTCGTATTTTCTTATTTGCTCTGGATTTTGTTTTATTTATTCTTCTGTATGTCAATATTTTCAAATAAAGCGTCAATATTTCAAGAAGGGTCCGTCTTATGGCTATGAAACCTATTATCAATTAGTATCTGCTTTTCACGGGGAATCGAAATGTGAAAAAATATACAGGGTTGAAAAAATTGAGAAAAATTACATTTCGCGCAATTTAATCATCCTGTATAGTTTTACGTGTTTTAGAAAAATTTCCCCGTTTGTTTGTTAGTAGACTATTATTAATAGTCGGTGGTATAAACAGATTTACAAAATCGTGGTGACAACGCTCGCATCGTGGTTCCAAAGTTAACTCTACTTTGGTGTTAAAGTGACGATATCTGCAGAACGGTTAGTGATACAGATACAAATTTCTATACTTTTATTCTAAATGTAACAGTGAATCCACAAATGCAAAATATACAAGGTGTTCCATTAAAAAAAAACAGGGTTGGATTGGTGCATTTTTGTCAATCACCCTGTATATTCATACATATTTATATATATATATATATATATATATATATATATATATATACATACTATATATATATATATAATTTCAAATTTTGTACCTCTGTCGTTCCTTCGGAAACTACCCCCGACCCCTATTAGAGTAAAGTACTTCTTTTTATCGGCATAATCCTTGTATACATACACGACGCGAAATAACATATACCGTCTAAATGTAAATATTCAGATTTCAATAAAATTGGTTTTGATATCTCTAATAGTTGAGGTGAAATCCTCCGTCCACGCAGTAGACACTCACCCGATTATGGAAAAAGTATAACTCTAGCCGTTTTTGAGATATTCTGTTTTCAATAAAAAATCGCATCGCCCAACAAAGTTGCCTATACTGTCCAAACGGCAAATTATTTTGCAGTGAAACTCTGAACTATTGTAAACAAAGGATTGTTTTTGTTCACTAACAACGCGCAATGATGTATATACAGAGTGATTGAAAAACAATAATGAATTTGGCACCTAAAAAAATAGTAAGTCAATTTTTTTAAATTGGAATCCATACTTTTTGCATCGGATTTGGGTTTAACACCAGAAATAATTGCGATTTTTAATTTAAATGCCTATACCGAAATCTAACCCTTTTCATTTTATTGGGGAAAAAGCGTTTTCACTTGTCGATATTCGATTGCGTTGTTGAACTTTTTACTTTTAATCTTAGCTGGTAATGCTTTTGCCAACCAGTCATCATGAAAACTATGGAGATATGCCAATCACATTAGTTTTGACAACTGAAAATATGCCGTTACGACTCGGATATTCAAACGAAGACTATTTAAATTTGTTTATTATTTACGGAGAATGTGATAAAGTGGTGAATAGCACATGTGTGATGTTTGGTGCTCGTTATCCAGAAAAAAAGAATCCATCACCGAAAGCCGTGTAGCAAATTGTTGATAATTTTAAAAATACTGGTTCCGTTAAAAGAAACATTGTTAAAGTTAAACCTATTCTTAACAATGAAAATGTAAAAATTGCAATTTTGGGTTACTTTGTTGCAAATCCAATGATGTCAATAAGACAGGTATCGATAGACTCAATTAATAGGATTCTGAAAAAGCACAAGTTCCATCCTTTCGAATTTCCCTTAGTGCAACATTTAAAAGAAAATGATTTTCCGAGAAGAGTACTTTTTCGTGAATTAATACTTACTAATCACTACGGAAACGAACAATTTTTGAATAACATAATATGGAGCGACGAAGCGAAATTCACTAGAAATGGCATGCTTAATCGACATAATTCGCACTATTGGGGTGACGCAAACCCTCATGCTCTTAGGGAACGAAGCTTCCAAAAAAACTGGAGTTTTAATGTTTATTGCGCAGTAAGAAACGATCAAATTGTTATGATACGTTTTTATGACGAAAATTTGAACGGTAAGTTCTATCAAAATGTAAATGTCCAGAAATGAATATGCCCTATGTTCCTACAGGTGAATGAGGTTTAGCAATATTACTAGAGTTGGAAACTAAGTATCTGGATAATTTACCTCTGGCCGACAGAATTCAAGTGCTATATCAACATGATAGTGAACGCCTCACAATGGCCATATTGTGAACACTTTCCTACAGCATACGTTTGAGGACCATTGGATAGCTAATACTGGTCCTTTTCAATGGCCACGTCGTTCACCATACATGTCGGTTTTAGATTTTTTTGTATGGGGTGCCATTAAGGGTGAAGTATATTGCACTCCTTTAACAACGAAGGAAAACTGTACGGAGTGAGTAGAAAACGCATTTCGCTCTTTGAGTCCAAATTCAATAAGAGCGGCAACCCACGAGCAACTGATTCGAAGGTGCGAAAAGTGTCACGAAGTGCAAGGGCGCAATTTCGAACATTTAAGGAAATGATTTTTTTTAATTTCTAGTTTTGATTAAGTTCACTTTGTAAACAACATTTTCATTGTTAAGAATAGGTTTAACTTTAACGATTTTTCTTTTAATGTAACCGTTTTTTTTTTAATTTGCAATTTGCTTCACGGCTTTCGGTAATGGTTTCTTTTCTTCTGTCTTCGAAGGAACCGCGGGGGTACAAAATCTAAAACTTTATATTTTGTCGGTACATATTATGCCACGTCGCATGTGCAAGTAGAGATTGATTCTACTGATAGGAAAGTGTAGTTTACTCTTGAGCCTAATAGGGGTCGAGAGAACTTTCCGAAGAAACGACGGGGATACAAAATTTAAAACTTTATATTTTGTCGGTATATGTTATGTCGCGTCGCATGTGCAAGTAGCGATTGATTCTGCTGATAGGAAAGAGTAGTTTAGTCTCGAGCCTAATAGGGGTAGAGAATAGCTTTCGGACGAACGGCGGGGGTACAAAATCTAAAACTTTATATTTCGTCGGTATATATTATGCTGCGTCCCATGTGCAGGTAGCGATTGATTCTGCCTATAGAAAAGAGTAGTTTACTCTTGAGCCTAATAGGGGTTGAGGGTAGTTATCGAAGGAACGGCAGGGGTACAAAATCTAAAACTTTATATTTTGTCGATACATATTATGCCGCGTAGCATCTGCAAGTAGCGATTGATTCTGCTGATAGGAAAAAGTAGTTTAGTCTTGAGCCTAATATGTCTGAAATCAATTGGGGGTTGTTTTTCACGGAATAAATGAAAATATTTGATTTATTTTTATGGTAAAAATTAGTACAAATTCAGTTCTTTCCATTGCTGATCTTACATTTCTTTTTATCGTTTTTTTATTTAGGGTTCTGCTAGCTTGTCTTAATGTGGCAACGCCACGGGTTTTTTAAAAACGGCATGGAGTACAAAAATTTTATTAATGGTACAAATTAGTACAAAATAAGTACTAAATAATCTGATCGATTTCGTTTGATTCCGCTCATTTGGTCTTGCTAGCTTAAAAGAGGTAGTGCCCAATGTATTACTCCACAGAATGTCTCTATTGCTTTCAAAGTAGTGTTTACTGTAGTTTAAATTGACGTGTAACTTGAAATAGCGCTTAATTTTTCTTTATAAGAGCTGCATAATATTATATTTCCTGTCTAAATAGTTACATAGACGATTGTTAATGACTTTTACAAGAATTTTGAATTGAGATTGGCCTGTGTCTGTTTACTAAGTATATGCCCGTTGATTTATAAATTAGAATTATTTATTGATTGTTTGAATACTGTCGGAAACTTACAAACACTCAGAACCTTATTAAAGACTCATGTTAAGGTATAAGAAATATAATTTAAAATGTACACTAGAATCTCATCTAAGTGGAGCAAGTATTTTTATCGTGTATTATCAATTATTTCATCATTGGTATTAGGTGTTAAACAGAAGAAGTTATACAGACGGTTCATTGGGAAATACGCGTATGCTAGAGGTAGATAAAAGACACACATGTGGTTCTGAATAACCTATATTTAATGTCTCTCGGATTCATTATAACCAAGATACAGGTTACATAGCACTAATGTTTTAAACATAATATAATTGCACAATTTATTTAATATATATAAAATATACAGTATCTTTCCCATAGTACACACCATACGGGAAATTTCTTTATTATGGGTTTTTCGATAAAAAATTATTCTTGATAAAAGATTGTATATCACCTAAAAATAAACATCAAAACCCCAAAAAATAACGCAAAACACGCGTAGTATACGAGGCGCGTTGAAAAAATTGATTTGCAGCCAAGAGTAAAGTACTCTTATTTTGGAAAATATTAAAACATGAAAAGTTATTCAGCGTTAAAAATACATTTAAATTTGAAGTTATGGCCATCTACGTGAAGTTTAATTTTGTTACCCATTTTTTTTAAATGTAGCCGTAAAAAAATAAAATTTGCTTAAAACGATCTGTATACAACAGTTTATTGAAAAAAACGTATAATACTATAAATTTCTCAGCTATTATGTTAACAGTGAACTTTTTAGGTAAAATAAACTTCAAAATTTTTAGTGCAATGCTCCTTTTATTTTTCGTTGACCCCTAAATTTGCTCAAATTAATACATTATCCTAACGAGAAGATAATATTCAATAATATGCAGAGATAAAACATCGAAATAAAATCAATACTTTGGCACAAATTAATTACATTATTTATTTTGTGAAAGTTTTCGTGCCGAAAATAATCATAAGTTGGCTTCACAAAGAAACGAATTCCTGATATGGTTCCAAAAGCAGTACCTATTACTATTTTACATCTCAGTATGATGACCACCCCGCAACATTCATATTCATAGTTCAGTTCTTATCAAATCGTTGACTGCATTTGTAATGTGCTCTTGATTAAAGTGAAGTGATACCAAAGTCTCTCTCTTTGTCGACGCATCTAATTCAAAATCGGTAACAAATCTTGTAAAAATTCCAAATATCGATTGGCGGTAAGCTTTTCAGCTGAAATAAATACATGGTGCGTACTTTGGGAAAGACATTGTATAAGTAAAAATAACAAACAGATGGTTATGGCACGTGCAGAGAAATAAATAACTATATAAAAGCAATTGTGAAATTATATTGTGTTTAAAACATTAGTGCTATAAAATATGGAATTCCACGAAGTACGGTTAAAGAATATAAATTGATTTATCCATGTTCCTCAATTCTTCATATCCTACGAACAACACTCAATCTTTATTTACTACATTTATTCTGTGTTTAACATGAGACCGAATGGCGTATAAATGAACATTGGAATCCAGGACCAGACTAAAAAAAATTGGTACACTTCAAAACAAGACCCCCCATATCAGAATTTTGATAATTTGTTTGCGTATGTTAAATGTCTTCGTATTTTCGGATACAAGATTGTTACATGTTAATTTGAGTTAGATCTAAATATCGGATTATAAAATGTAAAGAAAACAATAAAATTAGTAAAGTTTTTAATGCCTTGTTAGTATGTGTCATACTCTTAGTTCAAAACGTAACCAGGACCGAACTTAACAAAAACAAACGTGATTCGTTTCAAAACAACACCCTGTATATCAGAGTTTTGAAAATTTGTTTGTATATTCAAAAGGAACAGAAAAGATTAAGTTACTTTAGGTATTTTCGCATATAATTTTGTTAGCTATTAAGTCAAATCTAAACATTACGATAGGTAGTACGGGGTAAAGATTTTACGAAAAATAAAGTACTTTACCTAATTAATAAATTTTCCATTTGTAACCAATACAACGAACATTTTTATTACCTATTCTCTCAGTTTGTGGGTTATGCAAATCGTGTTTGATGACCCCATGTGTTTACGAGCGAGTAGGTCACCACCCGTATTCATTAGAATTGTGGCAGAAGTTATACTGAAAATTAAAATAACCTAAATGCAATGATGATTTGTTACATAACTGTTAGAAAATGTTTAATAAATGCTGTAAAACCGATACCTCGTTTATAAATGTATTAATACATTCAAACCTAGTTTTCCTTCAATAAATAAAATAAAAATTGCATAAGTGATATATAATAAATTAATAATACAGGGCGTTTGATTGGAAAATGTGTATATGTTAGGGGTAGATTGAAGATATCCAGGTGGTTCTAAATAACCTATATTTAGTAAGTGTCAGATTCTTTATAACCAAGAAAAGGAAAAGGCCACGTATTCCATTCCCTCCCCAAGGGGGCGGGTAGGCTGCTTACGGTTTCAGCCACAATCATGAAGTTCCAGCATGCATACTTACATTACGTATACAACGTGTCCAAGACAAGGATGCCCACTATGGGGATCTCGGAAACGGTAAGAGATGGAAGGTTGGTTAAATGGAACAAAAGTTACGCATTAGAGAGGATGTATTTATGGTCTTTGTAGAACTCGAATATCTCTTTTAGTTTTTGAGATATCTGAAAAAAATTGAATTTTATGATTTTCGTTTTTATTTTTTTCTGACCTTATTTGAAGAGCTACTAAGAAAAGAAGAGCACATTTTCATTTCCACTTGTCTAGCTCTACTTAATGCTGTTATTCAATTTTTGATACAACGTTTCGTTTGTTAGCAACCATCATCAACTTTATTTTTTTAAATACACGAAAAAATTATTTTTGCCATATTTAAATTTTCTCCTTGATTCAACGATATATCACACTCTATATTTTTGATACGTTCGGGATGAGAAAATTCATATTCAATGTAAAACATCGAAAACGTACAGTTAAAACTAATACTAGAAACATTATAAAACCGTAACATTATTATAAAATTATGTTTTGTAATTTTAAATGATAGACAAATAAAAAACAAATTTATTTTAAAGGTTAATAAACTCACAAAAGATGTTCAAAAAGATTCCCGTTATTCTCTAAACATAAATAGCATCTTCTAACTGTAGCGTCTAAAACATTCTTCAGCATTTGAGGAGTAATACTAGCAAACGCTTAGAGAACTAATCTTTGTAAAATTTTTTCGTTTTCAATATCGTTTCCATAAATGTAATTTTTAATGTATCCGCAAAGAAAAAAATCCAAAGGTGTTATAGGTGGAGAACGGGCTGGCCACAGTACATTTGCATGAGTGCCAATACATCTTTCTGGAAATCTAACTGACAGGTATTATCTGACAACTCTGGAATTATGTGCTGGTGCACCGTCCTGCATAAACCAACAACCTTCAACTTCTTGGAAAGGCAAATCATTCAAAGCTATCTCTAATTCATTTTGGAGTAAAATTTGGTAACGTTCAGAATTTAAGGACTCGTGGTAAATGAAAGGACCTATAATTCGAGTACCGAATATAGCAGCCCACATATTAAATCCGAAACGATGTTGGTGTTTGGCCGTTTTGTACAGACGTGGATTTACTCTTGCCCAATAATGAGCATTTCTACGATTAAAAATTCCATTATTATTAACCATACTTTCATCGGACCATATTATTTTATTCGGAAAATATTCATTGTCTTGATATTGACGTGTATACCATTCGCAAAATATTCTACGTCTTTCTGGGTCACCTGGTCGAAGTCCTTGGCAAATTCCAAATTTATATGGATGTACTTTCTCCTTCTTTAGAACATAATGAGCTGTGGAATGGGCTATGCCAGTTGCCTCTTCAATTTTCCCAGTAGAAACCTCTGGATTTTCCGTTACAGCTAATAAAACAGTATTGGCTTTTTCTTCATTGCAAGGTTTTTCGCGAGATTTTACAGGTTTTTTGAACGCTCCATATTCTTTTAGATTAACTGCTAATGCGCGAAAAGTTCTTTTGTGAGGTTGACGCGTTTCTGGATATTTGGTTAAATACATTATTTCGGCTTCAGAACAATTACGTTGACATAAAATGTAACAGGTATCGAATTTTTCATTATTTGAAAAGTGTACTCCTACCATATTGCTTTTAGGTAAACACAAAATGTAATTAACTCAAAGACCACCAAACAAACGTAATACGGACAACAATCAATTATGACAGGTAGGTAAACCAAATGCAAAGTCAACTTATTTTTATCAAATGCATCAGTACGATGGAAGATGTATTTTAACTGTTTAATTAATAGTATTTTCACTAAATACATACTTGTGAATTATTTTATTCACAACAGGCATTAGAAAATGAGAAAACATTATTTTATAATAATTTTACAGTTTTCTAATGTTTCTAGTATTAGTTTTAACTGTACGTTTTCGATGTTTTACATTGAATATGAATTTTCTCATCCCAAACGTATCAAAAATATAAAGTGTGATATATCGTTGAATTCAGAATCAAGGAGTGAATTTAAATACGGTAAAATAATTTTTTCGTGTATTTAAAAAAATAAACTTGATGATGGTTGCTAACAAACGAAACGTTTTATCAAAAATTGAATAACAGCATTAAGTAGAGCTAGAAAAGTGGCAATGAAAATGTGCTCTTCTTTTCTTGATAGCTCTTCAAATAAGGTCAGAAAAAAATAAAAACGAAAATTAAAAAATTCAATTTTTTTCAAATATCTCAAAAACTAAAAGAGATATTTGATTTCTACAAGGACCATAAATACATCCTCTCAAATGCGTAACTTTTGTTCCATTTAACCGACCTTCCATCTCTTACCGTTTCCGAGATCCTCATAGTGGACAACCTTATCTTGGACACGGTGTATATGTATGGTGGGATTAAGAATGGGTGTGGTCAGGACAGGATTGGAAGGAACGGAGTTAGGGTTCTGAGGGGTAAAATACTACCCCAACATTCGCCTAAACAGCCGTACTAGTCTGCGTATACGCCGCTACATGCGTATGAGAAGAAACCCCAGAAAAAACCTCATACAGGATAGACGGTAACAGGAATCGATCCCATTACCTCCCGAATGATAAGCAGGTCAGGTTACCACAACACTACTAGCTTGGTTTATAACCAAGGTACAAGGAGATTTATCAATTTTGCTCAATGCTTCCATATTTTTTCATATTCGCTGCATTAACTCTTCGTCTACTTTGGGGCCAAATAAGGTATACATGAAAGTGGTAATCCAGGTCTTGCCTAAAAAAATTAACAAATGTGATTCACTTCAAATCGGAATATCTTAATTTTGAAAATTTGTTTGCATATTTGAAATGATCAGAAAAGATTAAGTTAAGTTCGATAAAAGGGAAAAAAATATGTAAATAAAAATAAGGTTCTTTTCTGCTTAAAAAAATAAAAATAAATTTTCCAGTTGTAATCAATAAAATTGTTAATATTTTTATTTTCTCTTAGTTTGTGGGCTCCAATCTTAACGCAAATCGTGTTTGGACGAAAATCTTACGAGATGAACTACCTCTGATCAGAAGATCAGTTCAGAATTTTACTAAACGAGCACAGAAATGTATTGAAGAAAATGGCGACTACATTGAATAATTGTTACAAATAGTCAATTAGTTTTTAACCTTTTTAGGGTTGTATTTTGAAATTTTATACATGTTTAACACGTAATACATACTATTTTGTAGAACTATTGCAAAGTTGAAGTTTCTCAGACTAAATTTGAACTTTTCTCGAGAGGTGAATGTTTTCTCTTTTTAATATTTTTCTAAAGTTTTACATAGTTCACAAAAGATCTCACAATTTCATTACACATACAGAGTGTTTGAAAGTTAGTTTTCACCCAAATACGTTCTGCATTAAGAGAAGAAAAAAACGTTAAAAATCTGTCATTGCCTCAAATTAATAGGTAACAAGATTTTATGCGGAAAAGGCGACTTTAGTTCAGACCTAAGTTCCAACTTTTATTTATAAGCTGTTCGGCTCCATATTGGACGAAGAATACATGTAGTAAATATGAACCACAGATATAGTGTGATTCGTAAGTTATCAAGAACTAAACTGAAAAATTACCCTGTATTTTAGTTATGAAGAATCTAATACATCAGTTGTTTAGAACGACCTCGGTGTTCCCTATCTACCATTAACGTATGCCGATTTTCCAATGTAACACTTTTTACCCTCGTGAAATGTATTTTATTCACATCATAATTTGGTCTTGGTATTACTGCAGTAGTTATATTCGTCAATCACAAATAGTGATTTTATCTAATAGTATCGGTATAGTAAAAATATATAAAGGTACAGAACTTAGATTATCAAATGTATCGCTAGGAAATGTACAAATAGCACAATAAAAAGATGGAAAAGCACAATAAACACTTAGCAGCATAAAGAAGAATAGCCGTGACATTACAACATTTTTTTTTCGTAACCATCATGAAATGTAAACCCTCGCCGCTAATATAGATAAATGAGTAACCTAATACCCTATTTATTACTCTAGGCATTTAATTTTTCACCAATCATTCAACATTCAGGAAACATTTCTGATTGTAAACAGATTGACAATTTTTAACGAACGATTTTAATGTATATGTTAGAATTATGAGTTCGGTCGTCCATAATATACAGTGATTTATTTTTATTGATATATACTAAACTGTCCGTCTAAAATGTATTGACATGGTGCAGTCATTCCTATAATCCGCATGAACTAGGTAACGTACACAACGTGTCTGCAATGCGAGAGCTCTATCTAATGATGGAACCATTCTTATACTATATTAGCTTCGAATCTACAAGAACGTCAATAAAGTTTGTAGATAAGACTTCGTTATCCAACTGATAAGTACATGGTTTCTGTTCATTCTGATGTAATTCGTTGTCATTAATACATATGAGAAATAATATACAGGGCGGTGACTTGGACGACTCAGCATAGAGACCCCAATGCAAAATTCTTAATGTCCGATTATTGGCTCCCCAAATTGTTTTATAGGAAAGGTCTAATTAGGTTTTTGTAGAGAATAAAATTATGCATCAGTCTGCACCCCTGCTTTCCATTGTATCAATCCAAAATTTTGAAAAATTGGAAACGTCGTCTTTGGAAAGATTATTGAATCACGTTCATAATTTAAAAATAAATAAAAAATAAAACTTCAGAAGAAGTAGAAATGTAATGTTTTATGCTGGAAATAGCTCTCGTCTGACAACTGCGTGGTTTAGTGTATAATATCCTGATCGGCCAATCCCCAGTAGTACGACGATTGACAGATTAGCACAGAAGTTTGAAGCTACCCGTACAGTACCAAAGTATTGTAAGTGAAACAGCGAATTTTGGTGGCTTTTGGTAACGAAAGCCTTCTTCTTTTACCGCTTTATTCGCACTCTTAATAGGGATTGACTTAATTCTAAAATAAATAATTTATTGGCTACCAGAATTGTGTTGAGTTATCGCTTTGTACGAACCTAAAGTCATCATGTATGGTAGTTAAACATATAAATTCGGTTCCCTACAGCTTATTGAATTTATAGTTTTTCTTCACTCATTGGTTACTATTACATCCTAACAACCGTTAGGACACTACATGTTCGGATCTATTTGGACAAAAACACATACAACATATCTACTATTTTCAACGATTGACCGGATTCAACACCTCCTTGGGACCAGTCGAATATCAAGTAACACCTTCTACTTGGGTAAGCGAACACCACAAGTAAAGGCCACACAAGTTTGCTGTTCCTCTCTCTTCTCCACATTCCCATACTTTTCTTTCCTTCCTATGATAACATTAAAATGATTACCGTATCAGTTACATTTAAAATAGCGTAAACATTTGCAAAACTGCTTACTAACCTTTCTGTATCAACCATTGCATTTTTTTTTTGTTTTGATTTCTCTAGTGGACGCTGTTCAGTATAAAGCTACGCACAGATTCATTTCAATAAAAACAGTTTTATTTTAGTATACCCTTCTTGGTATAAAAACGATATATACTTTTTTCTGTAAATTTATTTAAAACCACGCCATTTTAGCTTGCTTTCAGTTTTGTTAGAACAAGAACTTCAAAAATTTATTGACTAATTTTTATTTTATTTAGCTATCTTACACTTTTTATTTATTATAAAATTTGTGTTTGCTTGAGGAAGGCCTCTCTGGTTAAAATATTTGGTTAAATCTATTCTTCCACATAATCTTTTTTATGATTATTTTAATACAAAAAGCAATTTACCATAATTAACACAACCTGTTTTGCCATTTCTAGGATTTATTCTTTTCAATTTATATAGTTTGGCCGAATTTACATACGAATTTTATATTTTACACTTGTATGGAAGTGTATTTTATAGAACACTGTTTACTTGTTTTCTATATATTTTTTATTGAATTAGGCAATATCGCTCAAACTCAACACCGCATGAGCGCGTGTTCATGTGCGTATGTGACTATGTGTGTACGTGCGCGCGCGCGTGTATGTGTGTGTGTGTGTGAGTGTGCGTGCGTGTGTTGGCGCACAGGCGCGTATACGTGTAAGCGTGTGCACATGTGCGTGTGCGTGTATGTATCCAGAACGAGAACAAGTGAAAAATTTTAAACTAATGCTTAAATTCTACTTTAGGAATTTTTTGCCGCTAAACTACGCGTCGTGGCAAGGTCTGTATATGGGTATTTTATATCTTTGAAACATGCAGTTGTTTCAGAGATATTTGATAAAACAAAAAACTGTACCTAATAACCTCCCCCTCTTCCTCTCCGCCGCTGGAATTCTCCCAAAATCTAATCAGCTCCAGGAGAAATAAAAGTCAGCTTAAGTACGAAATTTTATGTATGCAACGTTTGATCGTTCTGGAGTTATTGTTTTTATTAACATATATCTACCCCCTCCCACCATATACACATCTACGCACGCTCGTAGCCCCCCCCCCCCCCCTGTAATGAAACGCTTGGATAATTTTCACCCTCATATTAATGCTAAATTGTATTCATTCAACAAATGATAAAATTGTGCTTACACGATGGGTGCCAAATTTGTAATGGTACATTCTCGTTAAAAGAAAGTAAATTAAAACATAAAGTATTACTCTCTTAAATTTTGTTGAAAGAAAATATTTATTAAATTCAAATAAGTAATCTATACTGCAATTCATTAGAATGGTCCTGAATTTATATTCGGGGAGCTTAAAACTTATCTCCGATAAGGAGTATTGATAGTGATATAGACTAATTTCTAATCGAAGCTAACCATGACCAACTTGATAAGGTATCCTAATTTGAATTGTGAATCGAGCTATATTTCTATTTTTTTTAATAACCAAGGCATCAATAAAACTAATACTAATTGAAATTAGTATTGACTTTATCATTTAATGTAATAACATCAGAAGGTTGCGCAATCTACCTGTTAATATAAATATTGGGAAACATTTGTCTCCGTTAGTTTAATTTAATTAAACTCCAACATTTCGTCATAAATATTTATGTACATTCAATGTTTTTATGGACTGAACTAATAAAATACATTGGTGTGTTATACCTCACATTACTTAGGAACAATAACAAATAAATTATGTCTTTGATCTATTTAAAATTGAAGCAATTGAGGTATTACAAAATTTATATTGATCTCTTTTAAATTTACTGCTGAAGTTAGAGAATTTCTATGCCACAATAAATTTAAGTATCATTGAAAGTTTTATTCTCTACCACAATTAAGTCAGTCCAAATACTTCTTTTCAACGTAATATCGCGGTACGATCTATCTTAATTTGCATTAAACTGGAATAATGAACTCCAAGGTACAAATCGAATACACCAATAAGTTAAACATTAAATATAAGTGTAACAAATTTATTGTATAACGTCACAGACATGAACATCGACATCTTTTACATAACTCTACCATCGCTAAATCCAGCTGTATTTAATCTAAGTACTTATAACATATAGATTCAATGGTTGAGTTCTGATATAAACTATTTACTCTATCAATAAATTTAAAATTGAATTTTACTTTCAGTACACGACCATTGACTTATTTCAATATTACACAAAAACATAAGATACCTTATATCATCGGAGTAATAATCCACTATTCGATTTCCTTTTGGTTCATTATCCAACACCAGTATATTATATTCCAAGGTAAATATGGTATAACAATGTTTCAATCACCTAGAACTACAATGAGTTTGTTGGCAAACCAGTTTATTTTCCCTTTAGTACTTCGATACATAACTGTTTTTTTTACTTGAATCTCTATCATCTGTTCACTTACATGTATAAAAAAGGATATGGTATATTTGAACTACACTATTTGTTTTGGAATACTATCCCATTTGAAGATGTATTTATTTGAAACGTTTTCATTCCCCTACTTGTTTGTTAGGTTCCAAGCTTAAATACGGTTTAACAAATTCTTTGGCTTTTCAATTATAACCAAATAATTGTGAACCATATCAATTCACAATTTACTTTTATATTACAAGTATGTATATATATATATATATATATATATATATATATATATATATATATATATATATATATATATATATATATATATATATATATATATATATATATATATATATACAAGCAAATGATGAATTGATTTTGCACTATACACATTTATGTTTTTAACCAAATCTGACAATTTAATAGTTGGAGCTTTTAAATTCTGTATATATAGATTTCCTTATGTTTAAACTATTGCTGACAAAAACACTCAATTTTAATATTTGAAATTTGTTACAATTTCTAATTAAAATAATAAAAGAATAAATAAAATGAAACATGTCAACATTTCCGCATTGATGTTAAATGCAGACTCGCTAATGGCAACTGAAAAATGGCACGCGATCAGATTTGGGACGTCTCGCGTCATTCTCAAATGCAGACTTATAACTTTTCACCCCTTTAGCCGGAGTGATATTAGAATTGATCAGTGGTAAAGCACATAGGCACATATTCAGAAGATCTTGTTTAAATTTTGCTACATATGTTCTACTGTGAAATTCCATTCTCGTGATGTTTTTAATTATTATTATTATTATTAGAATACTCTCCTTAACAGACATACTACGCCCAATTACTTAGGAGGAGAACAAGCGGTATCAGAGTTACAATAAACAGGAATTTTACTACCTGGAGTCTAAGTATAAATGTTTACCTACATTCAAAGAAGATTGGTTTAAGGTATGTTTTGAACGGGTTGATTAAGGGTCACTAGAGCCAATTTGATCTGATTAATAGTGCAAATATCCAGATTAGCTTCGATTGAAGAGTAAGTCGAGATCATTCTGTACAAAGGGGATATAAAAGCACATTAGTTCGAGTGGCAGGTGGGTAGAACATATTACTTGAGCGACAATTAATTGTTGGAACTCTAAATTGTATTATGTTGAGAATCTCTGTGCAGTCGATTAAAGGCGATATGACTTTAATAAACGTCTTTAAACTTTCTCAAGATTACTAATGTACACAGCGCAGAAAGGGCACCATACTACTTCTCCATATTCCAGTTTCGCATGGACATAAGAATTGTACAAAATAATAATAGATTATACAGAAAAATTCTTAGTGTTTCCAATTATGTAGCCTAGGCTTTTGTATACCGAGTTTATAGCTTTATTTACATGAGCGAAAAATGACAATTTATTATCGAAAACTACACCAAGATCACATACAGTATCAGGTCTACCCAAGACAAACCCATCTACATTACAGTGAAATATAATATCGTTAAGTTTACGCGAGAAAGAAACTACCGAGGTTATATATATATATATATATATATATATATATATATATATATATATATATATATATTGTATGTATCAAATGCCTTACGTAGGTCTATATAAACAATGTCCACCTGCTGTTTATTGTCTATACATTCAGCAAGAAACGGGGTGACAAAAAATAGGATACAATCTATGTTTAGCTGGAGAAATTTTGTTAGCAACCCAAAACATAAAATGATTATGTAGAAGAGTTTCAAATGCTTTAAAAAAAGTACATAATAAGGAAACAGGTCTATAGTTTGTAATTTCTGCCTTGTACTCCTTTTTGTGAAGGAGGCATATTAATTTAGTATCCTGATATAACTAAATTACATTTTTTTCCCGATCAAAATCAAGTATAACTTCAATTTTTAAATGATTTTATATGATATTCTCTAGAATTTACCCTGAAAAATGACACCATCAAAGTTATTTCTGCTAATTCAAATTGGCGCAAAAGTTATGTGTAAAATTAATATGCAATTCTGATTGACCAATACATGATCTTTCAAACGTTTTTTAATTTGCTTTATTTCTTAACAATTTTCTGTAGAATTTAGTGTAAATGTTATTTATTACGGGCCTTATATTCAGCCACTTCCGCTGCTACTCGCGCTGCCGCTGTCCTGCCCTGAATAACTCCACGGCAGCTTTTGAAGCAAGTGACTGTTTACATACAGCTTTCGCGCCGCGTTTATTCTACAGCAATTAATGAAGGACGTAGGAACTGCCTTGCTGACAGCACCATGTGTTTTGAGTTTGCAAAATTATATTAATGTTTTAAAAGCTCTTCAATTGGGGTATTTTGTAGGTTTTCGCTTATCCTTACCACGCATCGTGTACTAATCTCTCAGTTGCATACAGCTCTAAAACGTTAGCACTCAAGTTATTTCTATAGGCAAGCTACCGGGCGAGTACCTTTTAAAATGCCCAAGCATGTTTTATTGGTTAACTCCCAAAATGACAAGAAAATTGGCGTACCAGTATGCCACAAAAATCTGCAGATGACATCGTCTTGAGATGAAAATCAGCAGGCTGGCGAATGGTGGTTTTCAGCGTTTATGAACAGGCAACGTAACCTATCGCTAAGGAGTCCAGAGGCCACGAGTTTAACGAGCATGACTGCTTTCAATACGCATGCTGTAAGCACATTCTTTAACAGGCATAAGTGTCATGAAAATGCACAGTCCCCGTCCATATAAAATTTTTGATTTCGACGAAACTGATGTTACCACCACCACCAATGAGATCAAATAATTTTATGAAAGTCCTAAGGTTTTTTAGGAAGAATGTACAATGCATTATCGTCAGCCCTGTACTTGGACAATCACGAGTCACACTTGAGTGTTCAAGGTCTGAATTTCTACAAGGAACAAGCGATTGTTGTGCTAACACTTCCATACCGCACATCAAACAAGCTGCAGTCTCCGTACTATTGTGTTTTTGGCCCATTTAAGAAATTATTTACCTCTGCAGTTAGTTCTTAGATGAATTTCAATCTAAATACAACTCAAAACATGGCGACGTGAATATTGTAGAAGTAAAAGGATCTGACTTCTTTTGGTGAAACTTGCTCAGATAAAATCAGAAGTGCTTTGTATTGGATCTGCTGTTAGAGATATTAAACGGACGGAAAGGAATGAGTTTCATCTGTCCTGCAATAAAGAATAGAAGTGTTGTTTTTGAGGATATTTCGAAAAAGCTTTCTCTATTATCAGTCAGGAGAGGGAAATACTATTTTAAAGAGTTTGTAAACATACACTAGGTGTGTAACATTCTTATTGAATTGAAACCACATGAATATTTTGACTTCAGTATTGTCTTGTGTTAATTTTTCCATCTGTCCAAACTATCTACATAAACTGTCTGAAGTTGCCCCAGTATACGGGATAGTTTGGAAAATGTGCACCTTCCAGATTTTTCTTGATCAGAGAAACTCCAAAAGACGTGAGAAATATTTCTTAGTAGAACATACTGTCAGAAAATAATACTGTAATTTTTACAGCGATGTGGTTTTTTAAATTGACTAAAACTAGCCAATTAAAAATTGTCCTCTGAATGCCTTGTCAAAGACAAGGTTTAAGATTTGAGCAGCGCATCGAAAGGTATCAATAAATACATCCAGTGTTTTATTGGAAGTTATCGGAATGAGAAGCAAGACATCTTCACCTAATTTTAAGAATTGTTTATTACATTTTTGTGATAGAATACAAAATCACATAACTGCTTCGTTCCTAGATTTTATGTAATATATGTATAACATTTTAACGGATGATTTGTATTCAATCACAATTACGTGTTTATGTTTATTTTCAATTTAGATATAGGTAGCTGGGTACTACAGTTTTTCAAGAAGTAAGTCTTATTGAAAATTGCAATTCACAACTATCTTTTATTCCTTTAATATATGTATTAAAAAATTTGCAACATCTTAATGTCTATGACATTTAATAAATTTTATCCTTAAAAAGATATCTTAATTTATGCGCCCATTAAAAATTATTAATTAATTATTAGCTTTTTTTATAGACACAAGAGTAGTCGAACGCAAGATTACAATGTGCATCCCTACTAAACTATTACTTGTATGGATTTAACGCTTACAATGTCTGGGCAGCTCGAGATTGTTTTAATTGAGTCGAGATTTCTTTTAAAAATGTAGATAAATATTTTACTATTACTCTATGTAATCTCTTAAGGGTCGTTAACCTTAAAAGTGAGTCCGTACATTTTTTATAAATATTAAGAAGGTTACGAAGTTTATATTTCAAGTTAAACATTTTGATTGCTTTTACAATTGAAGAGGATTCGGGCACATAATTGAAATTCCATTATATTGATCATTATTTTATTGATTTATATGAGGAGATTTTAAAAGTTTGATCATTTCAGTTAGTTTTTTAATTCAACTGCTGATCATTACGTTCGCTTTAAATGAAGCGATTAAATATTTTATGCAAGTTGAAAAAGGCTTATTTAATTAAAAAAAAGTGGAAATTAAATTTGATTAAAGGTACAAGCTGCTATGTTTGCTATATATTTGTGAAATTACACTTGATATTTTATGAACTTCATTGAATAGGTAGTAACATGCGATCGTACAGAAGCTAATGTAGGCTCAAGATAATATTCCTGAATAAATATTTTAGATCCTAGTGCCTTCGACATTTACTCTCGCTTTTAAGCTAATATTAAGTAGCGAAAAGTGCTCGAATTCTTTCAGTTACTACACCTGCTACCTTCTTGATGGATACTAGTGTCGGTAACTTAGTTTTAAAGTAATTACAGCCCTAGCGCCATTAAATCCTGTGACAATATCTTTTGGGTTGTAATCGTGCATTTGTATTTATGTTTTATGTAAATTTTAACGTTTCTATTATAATTACAGTGATCGTCCGTAGGCAATGGCTAACTCAGTCAACTGGTTGTCCATAGTTAGACAGCAACAAAAAATAAAAATTGATTAAATTGTAGAGCACGATACGCAACTTTTTATATTAGAACTATTATCATTGTCTGAATTGTTTTATATTGAAAATTGAGAGAGGTCGATGTGTAGCGATATTCGATATAAGTATGTCTCATTACTATTATTAATAAAATAATAAATTACACTACACAGGAATAAGTTTGCTCAGTATACCTGGTAAAGTATTTGGAAGAATCCTGATTGATAGATAAACTACACAAACAAGATTTGGTATGTGCAGGGTGGCTTCATGCCACGGAGAGGATGTGTTGATCAGATGGTTGCTCTCCAGCAGGTAAATAGGGAATATTAAATAAATATGGCGTAAATAAAGATCTAATAAACGCAATAAGGGCAGTATGTAACGGTAGCCGGGCATGTGTTAGAGTGAGAGGAGGTGTGAGTGAACACTTTAATATTGAGCAAGGAGTGCGACAAGGCTGTGTGATATCACCGTGGTTGTTCAATGTATACATGGATAAAAGGGTTAGGCAAGCATGTAAGTACCGATACAAATGGTGTAAAGGTTGGTGACGTAAATGTACGAGTTCTGGTATATGCAGATGGCACAGTCTTATTAAGTGACAGTGCGGATGAGCTACAAATTGCTGTGAGGAAGTTTGATACAGTCTGTGAGAGATGAACCTAAAGGTAAACGTGAACAAAACTAAGAGTCTGGTGTTCAATCGGGAAGGTGAAAAGGAGAGTAGAGTATTTACTCTGCAAGATGAAATTGTGGAACAAGTGGACGAGTTGGTACATCTGGGTAGAATGTTTACTCCAGATGGTACAATGGATAGCGAGATTGGACGAAGGGTCAATGCTGGAAGGAAAGTCATTGGAAATATGGGACGATAATGAGAAACGAAATCATGAGCTTAGCTGCAAAACGAACAATCTATAATGGCGTGTTTGTCCCGTCAGTACTGCATGGGTATGTCAAAAAAAGCACGAAAGAAAAATAAATGCTGTGAGCATGAGATTCCTGGCAAGCGCATGTGGTAAAACGAAAAGAGATAAGACAAAGAATGAGTGTATAATGACCGAGTGTGGCGAGGAAAAGACAATGATGGATATAAAAGTAGTACATTACGTTGGTTTGGTCACATTGAGAGAATGAACAACGCAAGATTAACGAAGCAAATATATGTGGGTGAGGTTAGAGGTAAGGCCGGGCCTGGAAAGCAACGTAAAACTTGGCTGAATGTAGTAGAATGTATGATAAAAGAAAGAAAGATAAGGAGTTTGGAAAATAAAAGGACATGTCAGAGACTATGCATGAATCTTGCGGAAGTTAGGGAGGTATGCAGAGATAGGGAAGCATGGAGAAAGATTGTGAATGAAGAGGCAGGGATTGTTTTGCCTACTCCGCAAGAAAATGGCATGAAGGTTATGTTATATTATGTAATCAGCATATAAAATTATTAATTGTTTTTACCTCGGATTTACTTTAAAATTCGGAGATTGGGGTGGTTTGGTTAAGTAATTTGCTACCTCCTTGTTACACTGATGAATACACCAGAAATGGTTTCAGACGTGTATTTCCTATAAATACAATTCTCAAATCTCAAACTCAAATATTAGATTCTAATAACAAAATAAATAAATACAACAAAAAAGTCTGGAGTGTCTCTTTATACAATAAAAGTAGCCGATTTATATAATTACATAATAAAACTCTACGAACAATGCAAAAATGAAACCGAAACTTTTTGAATTCAAGTTTTACATGTCCCTCAACACTTTTATTCTACACTAAAACAAAAATTACAATTTCACTTTTTTAGGTAATGTCCAACGCCTTGTATTTAAAACAAAACGTCAAAATACATTTATAAGTAATTTCTGTTTCACGCTTGTACAACGTTTTGAATAAGTACGCGATTTTAGAATTTAATGCATATTAAAATAAAATTTAAAAACAATTTTAGCAAAGTAATTCCCCCGATTTTATATATATATATATATATATATATATATTATATATATATTTATATAAAAATAATTTTTTTATATATACCATTTCTAGTGCCTTGATCAGCATGAAATTTCATATCTAATAGTTTTGTAGTATCTTCCTTGCCTGTGAAAAGTTTCAATTTAATATCTCCATCGAAACTAGTTTACTTGAAAAAATGTGATAATGTGTAGGTTAACAGGCATTTCCGGTGATCCTGTATGTCCCAGACTCCCAGAAGAGGTATGGATCTACGATTTTGCCATAATAGCCGCATACCAAATTTCATCACTCCAGCTCAAACGGTCCGACCGCTATCGTGTTTACATACAGACACACACAGATAGCACGCCAAAAATGGCCAAAATGGATTCAGAGGCTCTCAAAACGTAAAGATCCGTCAAAATTTCGAGGTCGAATTTTTCATAATCGCAATAACTTCCCTTTACTTCGTATAGTATACGGGAATGCAAAAATAAATTATAACCAAAATGAATAACTAAACACAAATATCTCTTGGGAAAGCTGCTGCTGGACCAATCTGTATTTAGGTCCCTTCATAAGTATTCCTATTCGGTCATCTGCGGTAGGGTACTAAAGGATGTGATTTAAAAAAACCCAGTCAGAATACGTCAAATCTTTAGTTTCGTATTTTAACTGAATATCTCTCTCATGTACCGTAGTGAATAACAGGACGCTCGAACGTGTACAAATGTGTCTGAAAGAATTTGTATATCTCTCTTGAAATTATTTTTAAAGGGAATTTTAAATTGTATACTATCGGTAATCTATTCAGGTCGTTGTCGTTTTTTTTTCCGAAATAAAAATCAATGTTTTTAACTTTAAACTTCTTAAAGTAGTCGAATGACGAACGTTTTGGGGTAATGGAGCTTGCGTATGGTAAATTCTTACGCGCCACGGAGGCAGGTGGACGGAAGGGTAGTGGGACTCTTAATCAAACGACCGTAAATGTTTTAATTAGTGTCGGGCATTACTTGCAGGGTTGCTCACAAAAATAAATGTTCTTAAAATAAGACTTCCTTTAAACGTTTATTATCTTTACTATTTACAATTTACAGGATTAAATATCCTCGGGACAGACCAAATTAGGAAAACTTAATTATTAATTTATGCATGGTGATCTTGGCTTAATTAAACTAATTGTGTTATTATATACAATCGGTAATTATTAGATGTTAATACAAAATCGCAACATTTACCTGATGTTAGAGGTGTGATTGTATGGACTGTGTCGCTATTTAGTGAAATGAATTTAATTAAAATGTTAAGAATGCTGGCTGGGTTATTGCAAAGCGATTTCTTTGATTATTAAATTATGCTAACAACACAATTGGGTTTATTACGGAAGGGAATTTATATTAACTTCGTAAATTGATTTGGCGCCCTCCTTAATTAAATAATTACCCAGGATAAATTACTGAATCTTCATATTTTCTCAAAAAAAAAAAATGTCTAATTTCGACGCCTTCTTTCTCTGTATTTTAGTTTAGTTCGGTCTAAATTAGAGTATTGTGCGTTAATTTTCAATCCTACTTACACCATACAAAAAAATTCATTAGAGTCAGTTCAAAGGAAGTTCTTGAAATTCTTATATTACAAACTCTGCGGAACCTATCCTGTTCCTGGATTTCAACATAACGAACTACTTGCTATTTTCAATTGTTTCTTTATAATTTGATACAGAATAACATAGATGCTCCTGACCTTTTAGCACTTTTAAATTTTAAAAAGAGGAGCCACTTTCATTTGCAATACACCACGAACTGACATCTTATACCGATCTCCCCAAGGGCGTAGCCAGGATTTATAACAGGGGGGGGGGGGCAAACCATGGTCCATGGTCGTTCAAAATGTAAAATTTTAGGATAAAAAGAAAAGGCAAATGAAAACAAAACTTTAAGATTTTAATTATACTTAAATTAAACTAATAACAGATAAAAAAAATATGCAGAACAGAAAAATATGTATATTAGATTTAATTTTTTGTTTATTAAAATTTAAAAATTATTTAATTTATTTTTGCTCTTCCAGGGGGGCAGTTGCCCCTCCCTGCCCTTAGCTGGCTACGCCCATGGATCTCCCATTTTCTTTATATTCCGGAACTTTAATCTTATTAGCGATATATGTGACATCAACCATTCCAGCCTTTCCTCCTAATTGTCAGCTTATTTGAATTTCAATATTGTTTCATTTGATACCATTACATTTAGTTAAGTTAGTTTTAAGTCTAGCTACGTTTAAATGTTAATATAATTTTAGTTTTATTATTGTCCTGTTAATGGATTTTATATCTGTTGGACATTAAAGCTTATTATTATTATTATTATTATTATGTGGTATTAAATATGATTTACAAGATACGGGAAACACTTTATGAAGTATTTATATAAGAGTGCGTTGAAATAAAAGGAAACAAGAGTTTAAAAGGTAGATATTTAGCCTTCAGTAAACAGGGATTTACTTTATGTAAATATACAGGACCGGCAGTTAAAATTAAAATAACCCTGGATTGAATATTTCAGGTAATAGACAATTATCATTAAGGGAAATGGTTTCAAGCAAACACGTATGTACAGTTTTGCTCTTGAGGTTGCGATTTAGATCAACAGGATTTTAATGAAGTAATTATTTTTGAAACTGGATTTCCATTAAGCGAATTTAAATACTACTCACTTCAGACAGGATCTAATGTTTGGAGTTTTCATATAGGCCTGTCAAATTAAACAAGAAAAAAGGCTTTTGCTCGAAAGTGATGCGAATGTTTTTATTCCTTTTTAGGCGTGTTGGTGGTGTTTAGAAAAGCTTGTTTTTGGGTTGTTGTATCATGACACCCAGACCTTTTTGAGGCGGGGGGGGGGGAGGGAGAACCAACATTTTCGTTTTTCGCAATAACTCGGCGAATTTTGATAAAAAATGAATAAGTAACTCTTCATTTTGTAGCTTTTTTAAAGCCCTACAATTTATCTTAAGAAGACTCCCAACCTAAAATCAATATTTTTCGAACTTTAGCCTGTGAAAGAGGGAAAAATACACTTTCCGCAGTTATTTGCATTTATCTCATTTCGATTAATATATAACACTTTTTCGCTCCTGAGAAAGTTGTGGGGATTAAAAAAACGAAGAAAAGGAGCAGCGACTCTTCAATTCGTCAAAAATTGTGCCCAGGGGAGCCACCCGAAGTCGCACGTGTCGAGCCGAGCGTTCGGAACTCGGCGCGTTTTTCGCTTCTGACTGTTTTCTGTGAATATGCAATCAAAAAATGACTAATATGAAACTTGTAGAGGATGAAAATATCTACCATTAGTCGAAATTCCTTGAAAATTGCATACAGTAGAGAGCCAAAAGTCATGTGATCGGTACGAAATAATAATTTTAATTTAAGAAATCCTTGTTATTCATTATTGCGTACTTAAATATTTAATTGTAAATAAATATATTGATAATGTAGTGATACCAAGCAACTAATTCGAATAAAAGTAATGTTAATTGTTATTATATTAATAATAATTTTTCGTAATATTCCATTGAAAATCTCAATACTAAATTTCGGTCGGCATTACATTAATGATAGAAAGATCTTCAAGTATTTCTGAATATTAAAGTATACAGAATTGAAGCATATTATTAATTGTGTAAATGTAATATTTTCGAACCGAACTGTTTGTAAATAAATACCCCAACGCCAATCTTGACCGATGAATTAAAAGAGCGAGGGTGCACACCGGATACAATTGCATGCGTTATCGATATACATTTCGTGTTGACTGAACGTTTGCCTTTTTGAATTACGTCAGAAAGAAAAACTCTTAATTATTCAGGTACTTCAGATTCGGCATTCTGAAGGAATTAATCGGCGGGCGGGTAACTGCTCGTGTCGTGAACTACTGATCTGATGTCCTCACGAATAATCGCTTCGCGAACGACTCACAATCTTTCTTCGGCCATGTTATCACTTCTTTGCGCGTACCATGCTTCAGAAATAACTTTGTAACCAGCGTTTTTGAAACAAACTACGGTACCGCGTTCCGAACCGGTCACAAGGATACCATCAACGCATTTGTTTTGCAAGTGAGTTCGCACGGCTGGTATACTCGGACATAAATACACTCGTACTTGAGCTATCAACTCAATTATAGAAAATTGACACTCATTGCTATTTTCTGCCAAGTAAAAATAAATATCATTCATAGCGTCGTCAACCTTGTTTCCGGTAGGTCGCCCTTTCTGACCCCCAGTTAACGGTTTACGATATACATACCGACGACTGCACCCTGAATGATGGCAAGCTCCTACAGCAATTAGATCGGGTACAGAGTTTACACGCTGCAAAATGTAACGAGAAATTTCATCGTCGCGGTCTGTAAGGATTTGAACAATATTTTCTTTCGTCTTGCTGTGTGACAATGTAAATATCTTGATTCGTTTATCGTGAGGAATTTGACGTATATCTGATGGAAATTTTTCTCCACAAAGAAGTAGTTCTTCGCAAAATCAAAAACAGACTCGGTTTCTAATTTATGAAAATGTAAACTTTCACCATTAACGCTCATAATAAAATACTTATCTTTTTGGGATTTTTTAATGGTGTACTTTAAATTATACAATCTAAACGTTTCGATAACACTTACAGTTATCTTCGTCAGTAGTAATGTTTGTTAAAAATTGTTAAAGATGTAGTAAACAATTTTGTCAAATTTGAAAAATTAAAACATAAACATAAGTCTGCTATTAGTATAACAGTTTGGGAAACATAAAGCCAACTATAAAATTTTTTTAGTAAAGAATAACTAGGTCATAAAATTAATTATTATTAAACTGCCTCAAAGATGACAAACCAGAACACTCCCTACGACGAAAGCTAACAATGAAATTTGCCAGCCAAAAAACACATTTAACAAAATTTAATCGAGTTATGATGTAAGTGTAAAGTTGTGAAAAATTTCAATTTTAAAATGATAGAAGCATTCACAAATCCAAACATTACATCAAATAAAATAACCCAGTTAAATCTAACAAAGAGATATCTTTATCAATAATTGGAAGTGTTATTAACAATGAAAAGCACAATGCAGAACGTTCTTTGTAATTTTTAATTTCAATTTAATTTCAACTACTTATGTTAAATTATAGTGCTGTGGTAATTTAACATATAATTGGTAAAGCATTTGCTTCAAGGTCTAGGAAAAACGCAGCAAAACACCTAGACATACCAAAAGTTGAAAACAAATTAAAATCAAGGCGTATCATTATGCTCTTTTTTAATTATAAGATGCCAAAACCTATTTAAACGGAGATTTTCTTCTTGTCTATTAAACTTATTCGGGTGTTTATATATTTCAATAGCTTCACGTTGCAAACGAACATAATAATGGGTTTGTCTTGACAATATTTCCATGTTGTCAAATTGAATGTCATGATTTAATTATTCAGGGCATGGTCAGCCACAGCAGACCTCTCTGGTTGACGTAAAACAAAACCTCCAAAGAGCAACTTATCCTTTCGTCAACGACATACTTTACTTGATCTTAAACGCAATGAAAGTATTATAATATTAAAATCAGATAAAGGTAATGCAACTGTTATATTAAATATGAACGATTATAACACTAAGATAGAACAATTGTTGGGACCAGAAACTTATCGTGAAATACCAAAAGATCCAACAAAAAAAGTTTCTTTTAAAAACTAAAGAGCTGATTAAATTATCATCTATTCCTGAAGAAATAAAAAAAGAAACTATCTAACTCTGAAGCTATTTCACCAAAACTATATGGTTTACCAAAAATTCATAAACCTAATATTCCTTTAAGGCCTATTGTTAGTGCAATTGGTTCTCCTACATATCACCTTGCAAAACATCTTGCATTGTTATTACAACCTCATATAGGAAAAACACCCCATCACATTAAAAATTCTGCTGACTTTGTTGAAAAAATGCATAGTTTCAAAATTGAAGAGGGTGATATAATGGTTAGTTTTGATGTTATTTCACTTTTTACAAAAGTACCTCTAAAAGAAACTATTGAATACATTGATCATCTTTTTCCAAAGGACATAACCATTCTTTTTCAGCACTGTCTTACTACAACTTATTTTCAGTGGAATAGTAAATTTTATGAACAGATTGAAGGTGTAGCAATGGGTAGTCCCCTTAGTCCTGTTATAGCTAATTTTTATATGGAAAAATTTGAAACATTAACGTTACAAAATACACCTAAAAAACCTTCAGTTTGGTATAGATATGTAGATGACACATTTGTTATTTGGAGACATGGAGAAGAAGCACTGCATGAGTTTTGGTTTTATAAATGGTATACATCCTAGTATTCAGTTTACCATGGAAAAAGAAACTAATGGAAGTTTACCATTTCTTGACATATTAATATCTAAAAATAATAATTCACTATCTTTTAAGGTTTACAGAAAGCCGACACACACTGATAGATACCTTCATAAATTATCCAACCACCATCCACGTCAAAAAATTAGTGTAATTAAATCTTTAGTGGATCGAGCAAAACGAATTTGTGACCCTGAATTTTTGAATGATGAATATAAATATTTAAGAAAATCCTTACAAGATAATGGATATTCACTTACAGATATTAATAATGTTATTACACCTTCTAGGCGTAACCTTAAAGAAAAACCAGTTCTTAATGTTGGTACTGCTTTTCTTCCTTTTATAGCTAATGTTACAAATAGAATTGAAAAAATCCTAGTCAAATATGGCATTGGGACTATTTTTAAACCTACAAGAAAAATTAAAGAACATTTAAGATCACCTAAAGATGTGTCAAACCCTTTATCATCTTCCGGAGTGTATAAGTTATCTTGTTCATGTGGAAAAGTATACATCGGGACCACAAAACGTAGCTTTGATACAAGACGCAAAGAACATATGAGATTTTGTAGATTGGGTCAACCAGAGAGGTCTGCTGTGGCTGACCATGCCCTGAATAATCTAAATCATGACATTCAATTTGATAATATGGAAATATTGTCAAGACAAACCCATTATTATGTTCGTTTGCAACGTGAAGCTATTGAAATATATAAACACCCGAATAATTTTAATAGACAAGAAGAAAATCTCCGTTTAAATAGGTTTTGGCATCTTATAATTAAAAAAGAGCATAATGATACGCCTTGATTTTAATTTGTTTTCAACTTTTGGTATGTCTAGGTTTGTTGCTGTGTTTTTCCTAGACCTTGAAGCAAATGCTTTATCAATTATATGTTAAATTACCACAGCACTATAATCTAACATAAGTAGTTGAAATTAAATTGAAATTAAAAATTACAAAGAACGTTCTGCATTGTGCTTTTCATTGTTAATAACACTTCCAATTATTGATAAAGATATCTATTTGTTAGATTTAACTGGGTTATTTTATTTTATTTAATGTTTGGATTTGTGAATGCTTCTATCATTTTAAAATTGAAGTTTTTCACAACTTTACACTTACATCATAACTCGATTAAATTTTGTTAAATGTGTTTTTTGGCTGGCAAATTTCATTGTTAGCTTTCGTCGTAGAGAGTGTTCTGGTTTGTCATCTTTGAGGCAGTTTAATAATAATTAATTTTATGACCTAGTTATTCTTTACTAAAAAAATTTTATAGTTTGATTTATGTTTCCCAAACTGTTATACTAATAGCAGGCTTATGTTTATATTTTAATTTTTCAAATTTGACAAAATTGTTTACTACATCTTTAAGAATTTTTAACAAACATTACTACTGACGAAGATAACTGTAAGTGTTATCGAAACGTTTAGATTGTATAATTTAAAGTACACCATTAAAAAATCCCAAAAAAGATAAGTATTTTATTATCGGTTTCTAATTGTTTGTTGACTCCCTCACCACCATCTCTTCTCACTAAACCATCAATCGACAATTGTAAATCTGTGTACTGCTTGTAGAAACTCCGGTGAACTGTAATGTTTTGCACATACGCTGATGTTCTTCTATGTTTCTTTTCGCACTTGACCGTATTAGTCTGCACAGCTCTCACTTTGGCTTCATATACGTGATCCTCGCCTAACGGCCTTTAGCATATGAAACACTCACTCATCGTACTATTTCAAAAAATTTCGACCCGAAAATATTGTTAAAATATTGCTTTTCAACAATAAGCTTTTCCACTCAAGCTCGAGACCTTAGCAACGCGTTGTTTAATAACCGTAAAGGACAATGCGTCTGTAACACGATGCCGTATCCTTTCTTAACTTTAACTAAATATTTTCAGTATTTCAAAGTCGCGATTTTTTAAATTTTATTATTAGTTATAATGTAATTTTAAATACTACATTTACGCTATTAATAATATTCTTCAATTCTGTATACTTTAATATTCAGAAATACTTGAAAATCTTTCTATCATTAATGTAACAGAAATTTAGTATTCATAGAGATTTTCAATGGAATATTACGAAAAATTATTATTAACATAACAATTAACATTACATGTTTTCGAATTAGTTCCTTGATTTAATTACTACATTATCAATATATTTATTTACAATTAAACATTTAAGTACGCAATAATTAATGTAACTGAACGATTTCTTAAATTAAAATTACCATTTCATAACGATCACATGACTTTCGGGCTCTCTACTGTGTGAATTTTTAATGAATTTCGAAATAATGTGCGGTTAATGGTAGGTATTTCATCCTCTACAAGTTTCATATTAGTCATGTATCAGAAAAGAGACAAAAGCGAAAAACACGCCAAATTCCGAACTCTCGGCTCGACACACGTCACTTCCGGAGGCTCTCCTGGGCTCAATTTTCGACGAATGGGAAGAGTCGCCGCTCTTTTTCTTCGTTTTTTCAGTCTCTACATTTATTAATGAAAATGAGATAAATGCAAATAACTGCGAAAATTTAATTTTTTCCCCTTTCACAGGCTCGAAAAATATTGATTTTAGGTTGGGGGTCTTTTTAAGATAAATTGTAGGGCTTTAAAAAAGTCGAGTTATTGTGAAAAAAAGAAAGGTTTGGTTCCCCCTCCCCTGCCTCAAATAACTGTGGGTCTTATGATACGACAGCTCAAAAATAAGCTTTTCTAAACACACTCAACACGCCTAAAAAGGAATAAAAACTTTAGACCTTAAATGTCTAATTTGACTGGCCTAATGAGAGAAAATGATAACGGGATCTGGACCGGTTGTCGTTTTAAGATGTTACCTCTCGCTGCACGTTTTGTGTGCCTACGGCGGCGTGTAGATTTGTGTATAATTTGTATTAGCCTTCCTACTTGACTAGGGCGCCTACCCGATCATTTTCTAGCAGACTGGTGTCGATATACGAACAAACTTCTTGTCTAATCGAAGGCAAACCAATGCGATCGCTGGGATACTATTCTTCAATAAACATTAGTCCGTATGTTAGACGACAGTGGCACTGGACTAACTATCCTGAACTCACAGTCATCTGCTAGTGGATAAATACAGCGGTAGGCTATTTATCCTACAAGCAGCCTTTGTCCGGTGTATTAGTAAGTGTATTTATGTATTTATAAAATTTCAAACTTAATTACAGGCACAGCATAAATGTTTATGCTGTGGTACAGGATAGATTCTATTTTAAACGACTTCAGGTCTGGGACGAAAGGTAAACGAGTCGTTGAGCTGTGAAATCTCAAATAGAAGTCTGGAGCGGATCTGGAGTAGTCAGATGCTGTGGTAGAAACCTTGAGACGGCAAAAATCACGGAAATAACTCGCTTGGGAGCCGGATCTCTTTTGTTTTAAAGGTAAACGAGTCGTTGAGCTGTGAAATCTCAAATAGAAGTCTGGAGCGGATCTGGAGTGGTCAGATGCTGTGGTAGAAACCTCGAGACGGCAAAAATCACGGAAATAACTCGCTTGGGAGTTACGCTGTGTAACTAAATAAGCAAGATCATTTATTTGTTTAGTGTTAAAGCTTCAACTGTACAACTATCTATTTGTTCATTAGACGTTTTACAATAATTAGTTACAAGTTTCAATGCAAGCATACGACACAAAACTCAAAGTAGCACTTCGCTAACTGTTATCAATGACAAAGAAGTATAATGGTGTAAACACAATAATATTTGTCATTGTTGTACTACTAAAACAATGTTTTGTGTAGTAATATAATTCACAAATTCTTTATATAAACTATTCAGGTATCAAGCATTGTAGTAATGTTAATGAAACCGTAACGTATAAGTTTTTCTGTGTAATATTTTAAATTATGGTCTTTTTAGAAGTTCTATAAAATATTTGGCATTTAAGTTGATGGACCTCCCAAAATCGTAATGGGTGGTACATAACTTCACTTGTAATTAAAAATAAATTTATCATAAACACACTATTTAAATTTAATGACTACTTTGTGGGTCTTTAAACAACAGTTTAACACCCATACTGTATTCTTCTCTTTACATATTCATAAATTTACATTACTATTCTAATCACAATTTTTATAGGATTTACTATTACTTTGATTTGTAGGACATTCCGTTAAATCAACTGTATTTTCTTGTAGCGTGAAATGATAATGGTAGAAATGCTAAAAAATATTTTTCACTTTAAAGACGTATTTGTATAAATATTTCCTCCTTGGCAATTTAAGCGTACAGAAATTGTAGATTGTAATGAACCGATTGCTCACTGTTATTTAACGTAACTAATTTGTAATGAATGAAATTAGTTGAATTAACAATACAGGTTTTTTTAAATTAATTCAATACTGTGGCCAATATTATTACTGTATAATTAATGAAAGTATAATTTACCGTTATTTTGCGTATCAATCACTTTACATGAATTTTGACAATATCTTTATACCTGGCTGTCATGACAGCGATTATAATATACATCTTGAAGGGCATAATCTTTCGATTATATCCCGACACTTTTCATCGCCTATCTCAAATTCTTTTGAGATATGTCAGCTTAAGTTTATAGTAAATTTCAGTTAATAATGTATTATTTAATTATTGTTTTTTAATATTCCAATTTTCATGATGTTTAGAAATAATCTCCCCAAATTCATTTCGATTAATTTGCGTTAATCGTAGATTAAAGCTCTAATCAAATAAAAGCACACGTTTTAGTACTCATAATCTTTCCTGTTCTAAAATAACAAGAGCATAAAGTTTTTTCAGAAAAAATGGGCAAAATCTATGTGACTAGTTAACAACAGCATAATAGCGGGCTGGAAAATGCCTGAGTGCAAAGGACGAGGGTATTTTCCACATGCACGAATTCATTTGTTAGCCAACAACCTAACAAATAATTTTACGGAATTTTTCGTTGAAACACATTTTACGCATGATATATTTTTAAATCAATTTCCTGAAATATTTTCGTTATTAACTTGCTTAATACTTCTCTAGTAAGAGAAATATGAAAATGTAAATTTTCACAATTATAATATATAATATACTTGTCTTTTCAGTTATAAATCGTACCTATGTATTTATTTATTTTTTGTATAAATTTAAACAATTCGTTGACGATTACAATTATCGTCTGTAAATGATAACAGTTTAAAAAAATGTATTAAGTGGTCAAATAGAAGTGAAAGATAAAAACCAGATAAGCCTACCACAACAGTTAGGTTAGGTAAATCTTTAATAAATGGAATATTATGAAACCATTTTGAAATTGACAGATCAGAACACCCTCTAACAGACGAAGGGTAACAGTGGAAAATGCCACACTCGGGAAACAAATTTAACAAAATTTTAATAAAATTATAATGTAAGTACCAAGGTATGAAAGGTGAAATGGTAAAAGCATTCACGGCTAAAAAATTGACATATAAATTAAGGAACTAGTTAAATCATAACAAGTCTAATAAGGAATAATTTTTGGTTAGTACTTTAAGACTGTAATTGTCATTGTACATAGAAGACATAACGGGTACGTTTAATATGACTTAAATTTTAACTACATACGTTACATTATTGTAATGCTGTGGTGACTGAACAATTATTTTAATACGTTGCACCAACCGAAACTTTCTGTCACTTGGTTTACGATTCATCTTTTGCTTCAAACGCCGCGTAAAAAGACATGACAGAAATGAGTAAATCGTTCAAAATTTCGTAATGTTTTAATAGTTTTAAATTGGAAAATGGGCTATTTGTACCCGAAGACAAGTAATTACTGTTTTATTTCACATGTTTCGCACCCAAATATTACTTTCGAAAGGTCTACGGTCTATGGTTTACAAAATATTGTCATTATCTGTCACTTTATTATGCAACCTCTTTTATATTACGTTGATAATGAAAATAGACTGGTATGTTTTTATCTTTGAGATATGCAGTGAAAAACCAAAAATTGCACCTAATACACCTTCTCTCCGCCGATAGATTTCCTCAACTCTAGAGGAAATGAAAACAGGCGTAAATACAAAAGTTTAATTACGAACGTGTTATCGTTCTGTAGTTGTTGTGGACAAAATACATCCATCATAAACACATACACGCACATACGCACACGCACACTTACGCGCACACGCACTCCCTCACGCGCACGCACACGTAAATACGCACGCACATGCGCACACGAACGCACGCACTCATCCACGGTCGTAAGCACAAAACACATATACAAATATCTACATACTTTTGAAAGTTATTTAGGTGCATTTGCAACGCTAATCCTTCAAACTTTTCCATGTAAAAATTAGCCACAACCGCACTAAGAAGGATCACCATTTCTACACGATCTATATGTTTTTAAAATTTACTATTCCACTGAAAATAATGAAACGTCTTTTGGAAAGGAACTTTTTTAAAAAGTGAAACAACACTGACAATTGTATCATATCTTTAATTTTGAAATTAAGTATTTTTTTTTAATCTCGCAGAATCTCTAATTTAATAAGATGTTTCAGCTGTGTGAGGTTGTAATAAAAATGTAAGCTGTTTTGCAAGATTGTATGTAGAAGAACTAATTGCAATGGCAGTAGGTCTTTAAGTAACACTAGATTTATGAATGTTTGGTGCGTGTGAGCGTACGAGTGCGTGTGCGTGTTCGCGTTCATGTGTTAGTGTGCATGTGCGTGTGCGTGAGCGAGTGCGTGTGCGTGTGCTTGTGCGTGCGCTTGTTTGTGTGTGTGAGCGTGTGCGCGTGTGTATCGTGTGCGTGTGGGTGTGCGTGTGTGTGAGCGGGTGCGTGATCGTGTGCGTGTGGATACGTGGGAGTGCGTGTGTACGCATGTGTGTATGTAGCCACGATAACTTAAAAAATACATAAACGATTTTAATGAAACCCCATAGTTGAATTAATTTTAAAATATCTCGGTTTCATCACGTTTTGATTCAAATCTATTTAATAAAGATACCTTATAAAAGGCGCTAAAGTATATTTTGTGAATATCTCAAAACCTGGCAACTTTATTAAAACAAGCGAAAAGACCTTTATGAAAGATAATTAAATATTAAACCAGCGTCCTTAATAAAAGTTTTTTGTAGAGTAATAGTTGAAACCCTAAAACAGCTTTGTATATTAGGAAAAATATTTCAGCTTTATAAATACTGTAAGCCTTTTAAATCTAATTCAATTTTAGATCAGTATCACTGGTAAAAACATTTAATTCGAAAATAAATATGCCTTAAAAATTAATTGAAACATCTTATGTAAGTAGTCATACCACAATAACTTGAAAAATGTCAATAATAGCCCTGTTTTTCATATTAGACAAATGGAGATAAGCCATCAGTATTTGATTAATATAAATCTAGTTGAAATTTGGTACCTTGTATTGAATTGATATCCAAAGACTAAATATTCTGGAATATATCCGTGTTAGTTATAAACGTGTTTATTGTTACGTTTCGACTCCATTTCTTCGGAACCTTTTTCAAGAGTAAATTTTGGCAACTATGTGTATGACACATTAATGACATATATAAGGTGTGTCGATTAATTCCGTGTGCGTGTGCGTGTGAGTGTGAGTGTGAGTGTGCGTGTGCGTGTGCGTGTGAGTGAGGGTGAGTGTGAGTGTGCGTGTGCGTGTGCGTGTGCGTGTGCGTGTGAGTGTGAGTGTGCGTGTGCGTGTGCGTGTGCGTGTGCGTGTGCGTGTGCGTGTGCGTGTGCGTGTGCGTGTGCGTGTGAGTGTGAGTGTGAGTGGGCGTGTGCGTGTGCGTGTGCGTGTGCGTGTGCGCGTGCGTGTGCGTGTGCGTGTGCGTGTGCGTGTGCGTGTGCGTGTGCGTGTGCGTGTGCGTGTGCTTGTGCGTGTGCCTGTGCGGGTGTGTATGTGTGTGTGTGTGTGTGTGTGTGTCTGCGTGTTTGTATGTCTGTCTGCAGCCAGGATAAATTTAAAAAATCGTAACATGTTAATTTTATATTGAGTTATTTTTAAAATATCTTGGTTCTATCAAATTTTGGTTAAAATGTATATACTTTATAGATGGGAAGTACATTTTTTGAATATCTCGAAAACCATTAGCTTTATTCAAACAATACTTTACTTGTAGTTTTAAGTAAAATCGAGAAAATATTTAATAGAATTAAATATTAGGTTCTTAGATAGGTTAATTAATAAACGCTAAAAAATGAAAAGAGTACCTAAAGCACTTTTTGTGAATATTTTAAAAGCCATCAACTTTATGGCAAGAAGTACATATATCTTTTTTAGCCATAATTCAATTTAAATGTAAGTTGTTCTTATGCAAGTTTTTTATACGAAACTAAATAAGCCTTGAAAACTAATTTGATCTGAAAAGTACATAATACGTAAAATTAAGATAGTTATGATGATCATATTTGACAAATGATAAAGAATCGTCATTTGCATTAATGTTTTTAATTCATACATCATTTTTGTGTAATAATTTAAACACATTTTGAATTATAAAAATGTAAACCTTCACCATCATTACACGTAATTAAAATTCTTAACTAAACTAACAACAACAATGGTTTATAAATGTTTAAATTGATACGAAGCTATTTATAATAAGTGTTGCAATGAGAACATCTCCAGTTTGCTGCATATCACTTAAATGCAAATCTTTTATCAAACGTTACGATACATCGATAGTAACACTGTAAAAAAGTTTAATACATATATTTTCTTTCACTTTAACATTTGCAATGAATAATGTGCCCGATGATTTAAATGACGTTAGTTACGAACATCAAATTAGTCTCATCTAAATAGTTTCATCAATAACTTCTGTTACAGGAGAGTTTGTTATTTTCACGGCAATCATGGGTTATCACTTTCCTGCAATTCCGATTAAGTCTTTGGTTCCAAAGAAAATTGTTGTTTTTACTCATTGTAAGTTCAAACATTTTTATTATTATTAATAACTAATTTTATTTTTTCGTTTAAAATTTAAAAAAGCACAGAAAATAAACTGACGAGATTAACAATCGGAACAAAAATACCTAAGATTACAGTGGCAGGTGAATTGAGCTACCATATTAGCATAAGTTGTACTTATGCGATTATGAGTAGTAGGTACATATGGTATTATATTTGTACACAATATATAATTTAGAACGTCATAAGTAGTGAAATAACTACCGTTATTAATAGCTGTACATAAACTATTTTATTCAGTGTTCTTAATCTAGAAAAGGTGACAGCAGTTTGTTCAACATTTTTACACTAACACATTCATTTAATTTATTTTGATCGTAATGAAGTTAAAAGTAATGGACTAAGTCACTTATTCAAAACAGAAACGTGTAATGTAACCGATTCTTTGTAAAATTGAATACTTATGACACCTGAACATCTTAAACATTATGCTAATGATTGTGCATTAACTGGAACATAAACACTCATGAATTCAGCGTATAATATATGTTAGTTTTTTCCAAGCTTTTTATTTTGTAGTTATTGTTACATGCGTGTTCATTTAGAATAAAATGCCTACCTACGGTTAGAAGTGGAATTTGTCATCATTTGCTAAATGTTATGGTACGTGACTTCTAATCTTGTTGAGGAGATCCCTATTACTTGTTACATATTAATCTACACAATAAAATGGTTAGGAGTTTGAAACAAAATATGTGTGACCCATGAAAATGTAACACATTAAAGCATTGAAATCAAATCATCTTTATTAAACCATTTATATAAAACACTTCTTAACCTTTTACCCGCCGAACCCAGAGAGAGCAATATATTAATCTGTTACTAAGTAGATTCTTCTCTAGTTATGCCTAATTAAGAAAATTTTAACTCAAAATCATGAATTTTTATTTTCCTTGTGCGTTTTCCAGCATGTTCGAAAATTCGAACATTGACGGGTTCAGGGTACATGAAAAGCGGGTTTAGCCTATATGAACAGCTCATACACAAAATTTCTTTTATTTATAAAAATATTTACAAAACATCAATATTATTTGAATATTTATTAATTTAATTATATGTATACAGAAGTTGTGTTATTTTATACAACTCCATGATATACCGGGAAACACTTTGAATGCGTACGTTTTTGGCACTCGTTGCATTGGAGAGTTGTATTTTTTTTGCACTGGGCACATCTCCCTTCGGTAGTTGATTTTAAAAAATGTCTATCTGCCTTTTTTAAAAATTTAGCGACGGCTACTTTTGGTCCTGTCTTTGGGCCTGTTTTCCTTGGTACTGCTCTGATTAGGGCCATGGTTACCTGAATTTTTACACTTGATTTGCCATCTTTTTGAATTAATAAAATAGACAAACCTGTCGGCGGAAAGTTAGGTGGTCCATTAGTAGTGATGATTTATGATGAACTTCTTTGTGAAGCAACCAAGCTGCAACCACAGCCATATTGAGAGCGTTTGAAAACAAATTCCACCACCATTTTTTCGAGCGAAGCCTTGGCCGATAGGAGGATAACATCCTATCTAACAGATCAACTCCTCCCATTCCAGCGTTATACTGATTGATCAAATGGGGTTGGCTTATGTTAATCTTTTTCTTTTTTTCACGAGAATACCTAATGATTCCAAAAAAATTTATAAAAGTGAAGTGAAATACAGAAGAAACAGTATATGACATTAGAAGTACTTACCTCTTTGCTGTTTTCAATGGCAGATGAGTTTGATGGTTCGAACCCATGGTGACTACCGAGTTGTCGTTCCAGCGGCAAATATAAACGGAACCATCACTCATATAGTCAAAATGCCCTCTATTGAGTTTACTCATTTGTTTTTTATCAGTCAGGTCGCATTTAGCAATTCTTCCGTCTCGTACAGTTCCTGTAGCTTTTATATTTTTTCTCGTAACTTTTCTAAGAGATCATAAGAGGTGAAAAAATTGTCGAAGTACACTTCTACTTGCAAAGGGTCATGTACAGCAGTGAGTAGATTTTTTACAACACGAGTACCAAGAGGTTCTTCAGGACTGTTAGTACTTTTGCCGCAATAAATGTCCATTTTATAGGGATAGCCACTTGCAGAGCACATCATCCAAATCTTGTACCCAAACCGAATTGGTTTTCCGCGAATAAAGACTTTGCATGAATGATGGCCGTAGTAGGGCACCATAGATTCGTCGATACTGATTTGCTTATGGAATATTCCAAATTTTACAAATTTGCTATTCAGCTCATCATATATTGGCCTAACTTTAGCTAATTTGTCGTTGCGATTCAGAGTCGTGTTGTCCATTATGTGAAAATGTTTTTTCAATTCACGAAAACGGTTTCTGGACATGACTGATGGTACAATAGGTACAGCTGTCTTCAGCTGAACTCCAATATAAATCTTCACTTGGAACTGTATGGTACCCACTAAATAGCAACAGTCCAAAAAACTGAGCAATGTCAGTCCATTCAACTGTCAATGATGTGCCATGCTGCGCTGCATACACTGTCGTCATGCTGGCCAGGTCAGAAATATATTCCTTTGACAAGTATTCAAAAAATAACTCTATTGGTTCTAAATTTATCAAATTAGGATATTTGTCGCCCGCCTTCTGTATATCATTCGAAACAAGTGAACTATCGAAATCGCTCCTTTTTGTCCAATTTGTCTTTTTCTTTTTTTGCACCCTGTAATTTTTTTTGAACCTTTTTATCTTTGTGGATTATAGACCCTTGAGAACTGGGTTCTTGGATATTTTCAGATGCTACTATAACACTAACTTCACCACAAACATCTGTTGGCTGAACAATTCCAAGGTCATTTTCATCAATATTTTCTTCGTCTGTTACACGATCATCTTCATCAGGTGGTAGCTGACAGACGTCAAACTCCTCATCAGAACTGCCTGGTAACTCAGAATCGCTAAGTGAGTAAAAATAATCAATTGCTTCTTCAATTGTTAAGAATTTTTTTTCCATAATTGTTGAACACACAACTAAAATAACTCTAAAATTTATATATTTTTATAAATAAAAGAAAATTCGTAGAAAACACTACACTACGCAGAAAGGTTTACACTACTGATAACACTGCAGGCACTATACTTCAACAACTAAAACCACCGGTTGGCGGCGGCTTGGCGTCTAGACAGTCAGATAATAAAAGCGCCATGGGTAGTCTTACTTGCTACCGCAACCTGCCATTGTTCGTATTTTCGAACAAAGCACTTTCCTTGATTATAGGAACCAGGCAGTTCAAAAAGTTGAAATTTTTTTGTGAGAATAGTTTATAAGAAACTATTGTTAGTAGAAATATATAAAAATTATAGCAATATAAGTCAAATACTAGTACATAGACTTATTTCAAATTTACAGGTACAAAATCTTAAAAAAGGGAATATTTCATTATTTTTTTCTAATACAACAGATTATAATAATTGGCTGAAAATTTATATGAGTGATGCTTATAACATATACTTATTGGAAATATATAATGCAGACAAGTAATTATAATTTAACATTAAAAAATATGCATGTTAACTATTGTTCGAAAAAGCGAACAATGGCAGGTAAAAGGTTAATATCAGTGCAAGGAAAAATATCATTTAAATGTTAAAAATGTTCTTACTTTTCCCACAAAACGCTTATATTAAGTTTGAACAATTAATAGTTAAAAGTGTTATAAACTATTAATTTAATTGTAATAAAAGTCGTTTTGTAACAATGACACGGAATTTAAAATCATAAATTATTTATGTACCGTTTCACTATGCATGTATTAGTAGGTGTTGGAAAGAAGTATTTTTAAAATCTGAACGATGTTATTGTTAGGTTCAGATTTTCATCCCGAACAGGTCATATAAAATTACTCTGTTCTTATTTTATTCATGTGATGTAAATGAGGTAAATAAAATCTATATATATATATATATATATATATATATATATATATATATATATATATATATATTTATCTCGTTCTGTATTCTTAGCCTATATTACAAATCTACTGATATAGACAAATCTTATATCTTGTCTGATGTTGAAAGAAGTATAAAGGTTGTGTTTTAATACCGGATACCTTTTAGTGTCTCGAGTTTTGATTTATGGCTAGTGGTTATTAAGATAATGGTTTATTGCAAACGTAAAAACTTCTGTGTGCTTATAAGGAATATTTGTTAACATATTGACTACCCAAAATTGAGTTCATAAAATACCACTCACGCAAAGAGTCTGTCATGTAAGGAAATCTGTTTATGGCAAAGATACTTTTATTACATAGTGAATACAAAAAGATGTTCATAATTTAATTCAAAAAGTTAGTGGTAACCACTCCCAAATTTCATAGTATTTATTCAAGACTTTTGTAATACGGTGTAAACGGACATGATAGAATAAAATGTTAAATAAATTGGTTCGATATTAAATTCACTGTTAAGTTTTATTTAAATCTACATGCACGATGTATATTCTGATCATCTTTATTTCGGGTTTTGACTAAATTAGTTGAGGTTGTATTGTGTCACTAAAGTTGTTCACCTGCTTACCCATTACCTTACCTTTGTGGGCGAATATTATGCCTATAAACTACATTAAAATTGTCAATGAAGGCGTTTTTCATGCAATTTTTTACCTTTTCAAAAATTGTGTTAATTAGACAGTAAAAATAAAGAATTTTGTTTTAAACGTGTATTAAAGTTTTGTAAATACATAATACGACAACATAATATTTTATCGTACGAAGTTTAAGGTTTGGGACCTTGTTCAGCTCTGGAAGGTGCAGTGTTGTGATTTGCACAGTTGATATGGTACCAGTTGTGGATGTTGTGGGAAGTGGTTGGTACGATGACCCGAATAATTTTATGGTAGGTAGAGGTGATGCTGTTGTCGGATGTTGTGCAGATTATAGTGTGGTTGGTGTAAACGTAGATCTAGAAGAGATATGAACGAGTATTGCTTAACACTTTAACCGCCCAATAACAAAATTTTGCCTGTTCCCCGGGACTTTTTTTTTAAATACTTTCAGTATACAGTCAGAAAATAATAGGAAATATTGAAAAACATTATTCTTGACACTTGTGGATAACAAAAAACGATTTTGAAAATGAGAACCAACGTTTGGGTCTGGGAGCCGCAACCATAGTCCAGGTCGCGAGACCCAAACGTCGATTCTCAAGACGCTGCCTGTTCTAACTTGCTTTTATGCTTGAGACAGTTAGTCGTTGTGCGTTTATCGAATGTAAATTAGTGTAATCCGGTTATTTGTTAGACAGTGCTGTAAAAATGAATGGCGGGTACGAAAAACTTCAGGCACATTCGAATACATTGTTGAATGGACTACCGATGAACAATACGATGCCAACTCTGAAACCGAAAATACTTCAGATGAAGAAATCCCACGTCTAAAAAAAATGAAAAGGCGAGATTTGTAATTTCAGTATTAATATTTTTAGATTTCGTATTTTTTTATTGAAAATAAGTATTATTTTTTTAGATAAGAAAAAAATTGTATAGATGTTTTTGTATAACTGTTATTGGTATAGTTTATTGAGGCTAATATTAAGACAAAAAATGTTTTGAAAAAATAAATAAATGTTTTATGAAAAGTTAGAAATTTTATCAGTTATAATATATATGTTTTCATTTTAGGTCACAAAGTGTTCCTAAAAAAGATGATCCCAACAAAGGAGATTTGAATAATGATCTTTCAACACAATCTCCTCAACTTGGTAATAATGAGCCCAACAAGATTTGACTCTGCGTCCTGCAACATCTAGACAACTTCCTGAACTTGCTAATACAGAATCATCTGTAGATAATATCATTGAAGTAGTGATAAATAAGTATTGCACTAAGGAAGACATTGAGAATAACGAACCTGCAAAGCCAGAAGAAATAAGTTGGTCTTCACTTACAGTGTACGCCTCTCAAACCTTTGATGAAGTAAATGAAACTTACTTTGTAAAGAGTCCCGTCGATTTTTTCAATCTATTTTTCAGCAGTGATGTGGTAAATCTTATTGTAACTGAAACGAACCGGTACGCTCAACAAAAAATTAATGCACCAATTCAACAAAAATCTCGATTTCATAGATGGAAGGGCACTGACGAAATTGGGTTAAAACTTATGGAACCACTGACAATTTTTATACAAGTGTAACTCTTGTTCAAGAGCTTCTAAACCGAAAGATTCACTCTGTGGGCACTCTCAGGAGTAATCGAAGATTCAATCCTACTGACGTAACACGTGCAAAGCTCAAAAATAAAAGCGACATAATTGCTAGAGAACATGATAGAGTAGTTGTTCTAAAATGGCAGGACAAGAAGGATGTACTGTGCCTTAGTACTTGCCACACAGCAGAAACAACAAAAATAACAAGGCGGGATGGTTATTTGCGATTACAACAACTCTAAATCTTTTATTATCTATCACACCAATGAAAAGCTTATTCAACGCCCCTCAGAAAAGCGTTAAAATGGTACCGTTAGCTCGCGTTTGAGCTAATATTGGGGACATCCTTGATAAATGCATACACCATCTACAAAAAGCTAACCAATGGCAAATTATCCATTACTGCATTCACGGAGGAAATAATTCAAAGTGTGTTGAATGCCGAAACCGTACAACCACGTATCACCGATTCTGCTGAACACACTTTAGAGGAAGTGCAATCAAAAGATCGGCGTAGGTGTGTTATTTACTATAAAAAAATAAGCAACAGCGAAAGACGGAAAAAGACACAGCAGCAGACACCAAAGACAAGATTTCGTTGCCAAATATTACTGTCTGTCATGTTTCTTTGATGTTCATAAATGTTATACATAGTTTCTTTTGTTTTTGTCTTGTTCTTTAGTTGATAAAGTAATAAAAGTTGCTTAAAAAAAAATGTTTGCAGTTTAAAAATTTCGAGGCTCAAAACGAAGTCGGAACCACCAGGCTCCACACTTTAATATCACATATGCAAAGTGCGAACCAAACTTTGGTTCACAGAGCATAAAGTTACAGAACGTAATGAGACCCATACGGCGGGTCATGGGGCCTAAATGGCAATCTTGGTTGAAAACCAAACGCCGGGTCATTGGGTGGTTAACGTGTTAAGCGGAATATGCTTATACAACGGGGATCTACGTTAATACACGATAATTGTCAGAGTAAGTAGGAGTCCTTAGCGTGATGCGCTTAACCTCTCTTTAAATCAAACCTTTGTATATTAACTCAAAAAGAGCAAGTATCACTCGCCACTAGTCAGTGGCAATTGACACCGAAACCAGTTACGCTAGTACTTTGCTAGGTTGAGTCGCATTTTTAACGACTGTTGCCCGACCTACCTTCGATACTTCGAAATTCTACTGTTGGCCCGCAGTGACTCTGTCGTAACCGATAGGAGGGAAAATGCGGAACGTTGGTAGCGATGCCATGGTTCGTAGGGTAACCGGAAACATTTTTCTGCAGGCCATGATAATTCCGTTTAATTCCTTGAGCTTGGAAAGCTCAAGACGCTCGCCCTCTCCCTTAGGGAGGGAATGAAATACGTGGCCTTTTCCTTTCCTTCCAGAAGGAAGAATCCGTTGTTTGCGCATCTTCAAATCCTTCGTTTGATAGCAGTTGGTATGTGGATAATAGTAACTAACTCCTTGTACCTCTGCCGCACAGAGATAATTATATTGGGGCATGTTGCCTATTGAATAGATTGGTTATGTTTGTAATCACACAAACTGTGTTGCTTGAATGAGATCAAAACAATGGATGTAACGCATTGAATTATACATCCATTTAATAATATCATCGCTTTAAAAAATATCTGCCGTAGAACAACACACTAACTTCTAACCCGTAAAGTGGATATTAAAAGAAATGAAATAATGCGTTGTTTAAGGTAATTATGCCACATCTAGTGTAATACGTTCATAACAAAGACGGGCAACATTGAAAAAACAACAACAATAATGACAGAGACACGTTTAAACATTCATATCAGATAGAGCTTAATAGGCACCTAGACGCTAACTTGAAAAAGAATTCCAAAGCCGCCCGCTTCTATAAAATATGAATAATGCAGTTTAAGCATCTTCAATACTATTTAATTAAATTTCAAGGCTTATTTGAGTTTGAATGAAGAAACCTTAGAAACAAGAGTTACGAAAATTTGAATTATCTTTAAAAATAAGTCTAAACATATTCCTATAAAATTAATCGTTATGCATTTATTATATGAACAAACAAAAAAAATTCTTTTTAAATACGAAAACACACACACACACACACGCACACACGCACACACGCACACACGCACACACGCACGCACGCACGCACGCACGCACGCACGCACGCACGCACGCCCGCACGCACGCTTGCACGCACGCACGCACGCAGACACAGACACAGACACAGACACAGACAGACAGACACAGACACAGACACAGCCACAGACACAGACACATACACGGACACGGACACGGACACGGACACGGACACGGACACGGACACGGAGACGGAGACGGAGACGGAGACGGAGACGGAGACGGAGACGGAGACGGAGACGGAGACGGAGACGGAGACGGAGACGGAGACGGAGACGGAGACGGAGACGGAGACGGAGACGAAGACGGAGACGGAGACCGAGACCGAGACAGACACAGGCGCAGACGCAGACGCAGACACAGACACAGACACAGACAAAGACACAGACACAGACACATACTTACTGCAGACTTGATGTAAACTTCAGAAAATAATAAGTTAATATAAAAGAATAGTTGCATAATCACAAAAAAACGGTTACTATGTGATTCTTTACTGACGAATTGTTACCAAAACGTTTCAAGATTGTAAAGTATGAATATAGATAGATGATTTTAAACCAAAAAAAAAAATAAACGTTTTTTATTATAAACGAAAATTATCAAATATGATTTAGTCCAATTATTAGCAGTTATCGTTGTCGTCATACTTCAATAATAAAAATATAAAACAAATTACATAATTACAAAAAAAAAACACAATTGAACATGAAGTTCAAGCTGATTTATATTGATTATTATTATTTATCATTAAGAATAGATAAAATAAAAAAATTAAGTAATCATGAAAAAGAACAAAAAAAAACTGACAATTGAACGTGTGGTACAAGCTGATTAATTTCAATTTTTACTATTTATTATTAACTAGCCTTGTACTGCAATAGTTAAAACCTAAAAAAATTACATAATCACAAAGAAAAGAAAACAAAAAATAGTGATAATGGAACATAAGGCTCAATAGTTTAAATATTAAAAATTAC
>JARFJB010001965.1:10217500-10237500 GCA_036346205.1 Vesta saturnalis
AAATGAATGCACTAATATACTAGATATAACTAACTTAAATGTATAAGCAATGGTATTATACGTAAATGTACATATACCATAATAAACGCAAACTATGAGTACAACAAAAAGAAAGATAAAAGAAAAAGTGTAAATTGTACAGAGTACTTATACTACATTCTTATAGTCCAAGAGCCGGCTGCACAAAACCCTTCCTCATCGAACATCCGGCTGAATTTTATTCGAATAGATAGCTTTTTAGTGGGTAACCTTGTGCCGGGTTTTATACGCCCTAAAGCTTGACCGAAGTGTTAAAAAGGGGCCACTTCCGGTATGATTTTTTGAGATGAAACCCCCTTAAAGAACATACGGCTGACGTATGCCAATCGATTCAGGATGTCAAGCACTTTGATAAAAAAAATATGTTGCCCCCCCCCACCCCACTTGGCACCATGGCAGCAACCTCTACACATGACATATATCCGTACCGTACCTCCTTCACAGAACATTCGATTTTTTTAGAAATGTAACTCGAACATTCCTAAACATAAAAAAACAATGCTGCCATCACTAGCCTTGACTAAAAATTTTTGTGCCACCCGTAAGTCGCACGGCTTTTAGCTGCCAATTTGTAACGGGTCAATACTTCCTTCACAGAAAATACGTTTTTTTTAAATGTAGCTCGAATATTACTGAACATAAAAAACAATGCTGCTATCGCTGGCCTTGACCAAAAATTTTTGTGCCACCCGTAAGTCGCGCGGCTTTTGGCTACCAATTTGTAACGGGTCAATACTTCTCTCACAGAACATACAGGTAATCTTTTGCCACGTATTTAAATAGAAAATAAGACTATGAGTACAGTCCATACTAGCGCAAAAATTCTCATCGAATACTTTGTGGAAAAAATAGTTTGTGATAAACAAGCTCCGCGTACATTGGTAGAGATATGGAATGAAACAAGGTAAGTTCATATAACATTCAAGTATTTTTATTTCTTTATTCTTATTTTTTTGTATTTAAAATCTTAAAAGTAGGATATAAAAAATAAATATGAATGGAATAAATTACTTTTATTTCGCCAGTTAAATGATAAACAACAATGAAAATATTAATCGACTCTACTGGTCATTATAATCTCCAAGTCAATACGACCACGATTTGGTTCGATTATCGTCATGTAATCTTTGATACTTGTATATCTCATTTAAATAATTAAATTTAGGGCGAAAAATATTACCTCAGCCAGGGCCAGTAGAGTCGATTAATATTTCCATAAATGTAAATCACGAGAATTTTTTTTAATCACTATGGCTGTCGTAATTATCGACAGTATAGTCCTCGTCATCACTATCATTGTGCTCTATAACTAGTATATCTTCAACTCATAACGGAGTTGGATCTCCGTAGAATCATAGTGGCATACGTTTATCGTTAACAGCAATCCATCCTCATTCTTCTGACTTAAATTTGACGCAGGTCTCGCTTGTAGCATCTAGCCACATCGCATTAATATAGTGCGAAGAATTTTTTGTTTTAATGTTTTCCAACATGATGGAATGACATTTGACTCGAAACCTTTAACTTTTGTCAGAATGTGCTCTTCGTTCATATTTTTCGAGTATATTTTTTGGAATATCTGAAACCTCGCTGCGTCGACACTTGTGCAATTTTTTATATTGTACATCAGACAAGTGTACTCTTGGATCGTGTCTACCTTCTCGTCGTCATAAATATTTATAGGGTCGTTCAAAGCAACAAAAGGTGTCTGATACTTTATATTTTTTGTTAGCAATTGAAACGGTCTGATTTTTCCTATTGGGTGGAATGCACACTGTGTACGCGTGAAAAGCTGGCAAAACGCGACAAACCTGTGCCTCAAGAATGTTCGCTAAATTTGTGCAACTGATGCAATTGGGGTCATTTTTCCTGGGCGTTGTACTTGATATCCATATGTGCAAATGCGGAAATTTGTGAATGTTGCCTAATAAAATTATGAGAATGTCAGTGTCGGAAGCTTTAATTATTATATTTGAATGGTTTTACAATTTACTAATCTGGAAAATGACACGCGTATCCGCCTCTTCGTGGTGGCATATGTAATCTGTTTCCTATTTTTTTATCACGCGGCCGTCCACAACCACAAACGAAAAACATCTTTCTGGGATGGTTATAAAAATTTTTTTACGTGTGTATGTATGTTTAAGGTCTTATAGCATTATTATAGATTAGGATACGTATTATTTTTAACGTAGGTTCTATTGGCCAATTAATTTAATTCTGACTGTGTGTATGTTACAGGCTAAGGTAGTGTTGTACACCGCATACTGGGGTCACAACCAAACAAAAAATAACTTTAAGTCCCCATCTTGAATGGTATATGAATGTTCTACAGGTCTTACAATCAGTTAATTAGTAAAGTTTACAGAAAATGTTTATTACCCATACACCGCAAACAAATTCTGATTAGCTAAGAAATATACTGCTAGGTGACTCCACCCCTATTACAGAAAACATTCGCTGTTCCTTACACCGGTAGATGATGACTCAGCAACAAGCCCTAATTACTCCCTGAAATATTCTGCTAGGTAGCACCACCTTTATTACAGAAAAATACCCATTAGTGCATACCCCGCTAGATGGCGCCACAAACAAACCCAGAATAATCCCTGAAATATACCACTAGGTAGCGCCACCTTTATTACAGAAAATACTCATTAGTCCATACCCCGCTAGATGGCGCCACAAATAAACCCTGATTAATCCCTGAAATATACCACTAGGTAGCGCCACCTTTATTACAGAAAATACTCATTAGTCCATACTCCGCTAGATGGCGCCACAAACAAGCTACGATTAACCCATGAAATATACCACTAGGCGGCATCACCTTTACTACAGAAAATACTGAGACATACCCCACTAGATGGCTCCATAAACGAGCTCTGTCTTACAACTTAGCATTAGAGTCCCAGTACTATCTCCCCATCCAGGGACGCGGGCCTAACACAAGACCCTGTCTTATGAGGTAGCATTAGGGGTCCATACTATCTCCAATCAGGGGGCGCAGGTCTACACTTGTCTTATGAAATAGCATTAGGGTCCTTATTCAAATTTCAAGTTTCCCGCGCAGGTCCAGGCCAAGAGCTAGTTCCTATACCTGTCTAATAAGAACCTCTATTAAAACAATTTCTCAGTGCGGCACCAGGTTCGAGAGCTAGTCCCCACACCTGTCTTACAAGAACCTATATTGAAACATTTTAAACCTCTGCGCAAGTCCCCAAGCCCTAGGCCACTTTCTCAAGGTAAACCTGTTTCTCAAGGTAAACAACTTTCTCAAAGTCAAAAGCGAAAGGCATAGTCATCGGAAATTTCCAAATCTTATTACGTCATTGGAATTCGCCAAGATGGATTACGTCATCGGAAATCCCCAGGCCTAATTATGTCATCGGAAATTCCCAAGCTCGATTACGTCATCGGAAATCCTCAGGCCTAATTACGTCATCGGAAATTCCCAAGGTCAAATGACGTCACAAAAGTGAAAGGCGAGGTTCCCCACTACTACTTGTAGTTTATCATATTTGTCAATTCTGGTAAACAATAAGGCAGAACTAGTTGGAACGTTTTCAAATTTAATATATAAGAGGAGTGACGTATGAGTAACTACTACCAAGTACATTTTTGTAGGAGTATTAAACGTTTTATGCACTAGGTACGTACATAAAACGTTGTAATAGACGATATTATAAGAAATCAATTATTTAGTACAACGTACTGATATATCTTTGTATTTCGAACTATTGAAATTTATTAAAAATGTTTGCCGTTTATGGTAATACATTATGCTTCGTATCGCTTGTTGAAGTAAATAACATAGATACATATACAGTTTTTGATGTCTGTGGTGAAGCCCCTTAATTGTAAATGGTAGGTTCAAATATACTGATTCCAATAGATTCTATGTACTATGTAGTGGCAGTTGAGGCTTTATTAGCTTTATAACTATCTGCTACGCTTGATGATTTTCATTAAATTGAGATGACCTAACTGTAATAAATATTTTGACATTACAATAACAAAATGTTTAATGGTCCTCCTAGTAGCTCATTTATGAAATTATTAAAATATTATAAGTTAGTTCTATTTCAATTAATAAAACAAAATGTTGCATAGATAATACATAATAAATTAATAATTTATAAATAATTAATGTACCAAAGCTATGTAAATTTACTTATGCAAAATAACTAATCATAATCTAAATTATCTCGCGCAATATCTTTTAAGCTTCTACTATACAGCATAAAGATTGGTGTAACATATTGTTGTATTAAGTCATATCCAACGTGTTCTTATAATAAGCCATTCTATATTTACTAAATACGATGTCTTCTACTGCAATGAAAAGTACATAATGCAATATCAAATGTAATGTTTCATCTTATATATATATATATATATATATATATATATATATATATATATATATATATATATATATATATCTTATTAGTGTGAGTGTGTGCGTGTGTGCGTGTGAGCGTGTGTGCGTGTGCGTGTGTGCGTATGTGTGTGCGTGCGTGGGTGCGTGCGTGCGTGTGTGTGAATAGTTTAAAATAAGTAATACTCGATACTTCCTAAGTTTCTGTTTTACAAACTGTACAGGCATAATTCATTAACATTATTAATTCACTAAACGTACAAATGATTCAAGCAATCTTATACACCGTCCAATCATTCCAAATAATAAGAACTCTGTGAGCGGGTTTAAGTAGACCAAATAAAATTCCATACTCTTACCCTATTCTAAATGACTGCTTTACACGCTTACCATACCGTAAGCGTTTAGAAACTCAACATTTAACCAATGTAATGCAATTTTGTGGACGTTGTTGGCACCATGCATACAAAGGCCGCACCTTTACACATAATCACACAATAAAGAGGAAAATCCCTATACAAAACGTAGCCATGAACCTAAAATAGTAGTATTAAGGTCCAACATGTGCATAAATCCCGCCAAATATTAAATTTAGACATATTTTTAAGTTCATCCGTTTGTTCTCAGAACCGCTTCCGATTGTACTTAATTATAACCCTGAATTAATAACCGTTTCTGTCTGTTATAATACTCAAATATATTCTATACTTTTACTACTGACGTCCACAAAGTCATATAAGTGTTCATTATGATAAACTTTTGAACATAAAACCTGTGACAGAAAATGAAGAAAGAGAATCAGCGGTAGTTGCTTCTGTGATCGATAATCCACATGCAGGACAAAACCAAATTGCGCAGCGCATTAACATTAGCCAAGCAAGTGTCTCGAGAATTATTAAAAAGCACAGTTATCATGATTATAAAATCCAGCTCCATCAAGAACTTTCCGAAAATGACTTCAGAAATCGGTTGAATTTTGTATGTGGGCGTTGGACCGAGTGGCCGAAAATGAAACCTTTTTCAATTTTGTACTGTTTAGCGACGAATGCATATTTCATAACAATGAATTAATAGACGTAATTCTCATTATTTCGCTGATTCCAATCCGCATCAACTTAGAACGATTCATAATCAACACAGGTGGTAAATAAATGTGTGGGGCGGAATAATGGGTCAATATGGGCCTTATTTGTTTATAAATTTCTTAAAAGCATGAACAAATCGTACTTAAATACACAGGAAAACTAAACTTTTTATTGTTTGGACTAATAATTTAACAGCGAAGTTGCAAAAAGAAAGAACGTATTCAGAACATACAGTAAAAATTTTGTACACTCCAACAGTTTTCATCAAATATGTGATAAAATTTCACAAATAATGAATTACATGGCACTATTTCAATTTATCACAAAATACTCGTGGCCAACCAGGCGGGAGCCAGACATAATCATATGTGCTTGCATGCTGCTCCTTCTTTCCCTGACACAATATATCGCGAAACCACCTTCCAGTTGGCTACCAGCTACACAGAATATTTCTCTCTTTAAAACTTAATGTATCCACCGAATCAGTTTTGTTTTTAAATGTATGCTACTCAATTTAAGGTATAATCGTTGTCGTCGTTACAGAAAGCTCGGTGAGCTACACTTCCTTCAACCAACAACCAAAGTAACGTCCCTTCTTACTTATCCTTCATCAATGCATTCCATTAAACACAATAAACTGACCCATTAATATTATTTAAATTCACTTACGGATTTATCCCTCGACAACACCAGTGCTCAAGGGGAGAACTTTTCACAATTGTATAGATATTGTGTGCCCCAACACCATTTCTACCTTCCATCTGCATATACATATATAGGTATAGAAGGTTATACAATTGACTTTTCTTCACTATAGCTAAATCGACTATTTACACCATTTTACAACGTTTGACAAAGTTTCGCCAAGATCGGCATTATGTCTATGTGTGAGCGCGTGCGTGCGTGGGTGTGTGTGTATGTGGATGGGTGTGGGTATGTGGTGTGTGTGTGTGTGTGTGTGTGTGTGTGTGTGACTGGTGCTGATTAGATTTTGGAAGAAATGCAGCGGCAGAGAGGGAAGGTTTGTTAGGGACGGTTTTTGTTTCTTATCAAATATTTCTGAAATGGTTGCATATTTCAATTTCAAAGATATAAAAATATCTAGATATAGACCTTAAACATATCGATTAACTATGTTGTATGCAATTTTTTGATAAGGAGCGTAATTTGGCAACAAGAAATTCTTAAAGTGGAATTTAAATGTTTGTTCAAATGTTTTCAATATGTGAATAACGATTAATTTGATAAGAAAATGTGAAGACATATTTTTTAAACATAATATAATTTAACATAATTTTTCTATATGAAGTATTTTAATACGAGGCCAAAATGCATTAAAAATTAATTAAGCAGGATTGAAAATGTATTATCGATATTTTTATAGAAGGGGGCGGCTTTGGAATTTTGTTCAAGCTGACATCTGGAATTTTAAACGCCTGACAAAATTATTGTTTTAGTTTTTACAATGTTGCCCATTTTCGTTATGAACGTAATAAAAAAGAGGTTGCATCATTATCCTAACATATCTGGTGTAGAGCAACACACTTCCTTTCAATCTACAAAATGGAAATTAAAAGAAATGAAATAATTTTAATAATAATTTTGTTAGGATAGTTACGCATTCCCTTTTAATACGTTCATAACGAAAATAGGCACCATTGTAGAAGCAAAATCAATAATTTGTGTCAGATGGACGTTTAAATCTTTATGTCAGTTAGGCACTAAAATTCCAAAGCCGCCCGCTTCTAGAAAATTCTGATAACACAATTTAAGCATTTGTAATCCTATTTAATTAATGTTTAGACTTAGTTTGATTTATATTAAGAAAAGTTATGTAAAATAAAATTTTGTTTAAAAAATATGTTTACACATTTTATTATAAAATTAATCGTTATTCAGATATTGAAAAAGTTCGAACTAACGCTTAAATTCATTTAAGGAGTTTTTGCCGTTAAATTACGAGCGTATCAAAGAATTGCATAGAACACAATTAATTGATATGTTTAAAGTTTACATGTTAGTATTTTTGAAATATACAGCTGTTTCAGAAATCATTGAAAAAACCAAAATCTGCTCCTAATAAACCCCCTCTCTGTCGCTGAATTTCTCCCAAAATCTAATCAGCTCTATGAGATTTTTTTTATGGTTAGCTTCTTACTCATTTTTGCTTATCTAGATGTTGTGCGTAGACTGGGCAGGAGTTCTTCTCCTCTTCAGCCCTGGCCATTCTTTTCTTGTTGGTATTCCGCTGTTTTGTGTAATTGTATAGTTTACAATCATGAGATGTGGTTATTAATCCGATTTGTTTGCCGGTATCATGCTAGTTGTACGGAGGTTTAAGGATCTCTCTGGTTGGGATTGTGTCGCCGAAAATTCTTTTGTAGTTTCTTTGTAATGTCTGTATGCTGTGTGTGATGGGTGGTATGTTTGCGTGTTGTATTGTGAGGTCGTTAGTATACTTCCAAGGTAACCTGTGTATGCGTCTGAGTATTCGGCGTTCACAGGAAGCGATAGAGGAGAGGTGATTAGGGTTTATGTTAGTACGTATGGGTGCGTGAAATCCATAATAGGGCGTATGTATGCTTTGTAAGTGTGTTGTAGTGTCTTATTCTGTTTAGTGTTCTTTGTACATCGGGGAGCCAATTGAGTGTTCTGGTGAAGAGTATTCCTAAGTAGGTAATTTGTTATTGGAGTGACGGTCTTTCTTGATTCAGGGTAAGGGAAACATTGCTGTTGGCTAGGTTTGGGAACTTATCTTCGGTGAAGTTTGGATGTGGAAAGAGGATTGTTTGGGTTACGGTAGGCCGGATGTGCAGGCGCCGGTACTCTGTTGGAAGTAGGATCGGGATAGAGAATTTAGGACACGAATGACCCTATTTTGCCGGTCGGGAAACATGCTTATAAGGCCGAGGACATGCAGGAAGTGTTTAATAAAGAGGGGCTCGGTGTCGGGACTGAGTTTGAGGTGTGCGGTGTCTTCCGTGTCGGACTCTTCGGAAGACAGGATGGGGTCAAGGATTGCCACCTTCGATGGGAAACTGGGAGGTTCCCGTCGCTTCCGGCACTTCAAAGAGTAGGAAGGGTGTGCTTCCCTGCAGTTGTACACTTTGGGTTAGCGGAGGATTTGCAGGAAGTGGATCTGTGACTTTCGCCACATTTGGGGCAGCGGATGGAGCTGGAAGGACATTCCTCAGCGGTACGTCCTACCTGCGTGCAGGTAGAGCAATACTTGGGGAGAGTTTGTGGGATATGGAAGGGTTCGCAACGGTAGTGTCGCCCGAACATGATGACACCGCGTGCGAGGGAAAACTCGAGGGTGGTTTTGGAAGGAATGGTGACCTTGGACTAGGGATGTTGGTGCATTCGTGGCCTTAGAGGTGATGCGAACGACCTTGCTCACTTGTGGAAGATCGATCGCATCCCAGATCTCCTTGGCTAGGATGTCCTTATCTACGTAACAAATCACGCGGGAAAAGGAGCGACGTCTAGAATTGGAGTTGAATGAACGGGGATCGGATAGTTTGGATATGGTTACGGTAGGATCGCCGAAGTGGTGTCGCAGCCTAAGCTGTGTACAATGCGGAAAGGGAGAGGAGGTCTCAAGGAAACCGGTGTGGTTATGGTTGAATTCAACCAGGAAAAGTTAAGGGATTTTAAGGAGTTGTACAGGGTTTTCTTGGTGGTGATGGTTTTGGGAATATTGCAAATGCAATATCTCGAGGATTAAGAGCGAGGATCAGGATTAGCGGACGGGGGTGTGGAAATCACGGCGGGTACAGACAGCAGGGCAGGTGTAGGTAGCAGGGCGGGTTTGTGTGTGTGTGTGTGTGTGTGTGTGTGTGTGATGGTTTAGTGCGTTTGAGTGTAGGTTTTGTGGAGGCGGTGGTACATGTAGAAATGTAGGACTGTGTGGGGATGGACGCGTGTCTTGAGGATGGTGGAGGCGAGGCGAGGGTGTGTGCGTATGTGAGTGTTGTGTGTGTTGGTGTAGATGGACGGACGGCATGGGAGGTTGGTGACACAACCGTGAGTGTTGCACGGTGGCGACCGTTCTTCTCCATCACGACTGTTAGTATAAAATTAACGGAAATAAATTAAGAAAATGAAAATTGTGTTTAACACAAGGTTGGGTCTCCGCCGAGGTGCAGCTTCACACCCCGAGGAAAAAAGGCTTGGAAATCAGAGACCCAATAGAAAAGGAGGAAAACAACTATTAAAATAAAACAAATTGAAATTAATAAAATAAAATAATAATAAAAATTCTTTATTAATTCTTACTGCTATACGACGTCGATTCTAGTATTGGCGTAGTCCTGGATTCTTCTGTATACTTCCGTTCTTCGCGTTATTCCTGCTGTATGTCCTGCGGCTACTGCTTGCTGCTAGGCTGTGGATCTCCTTCTGGTGACTGCCCATTCGTATTATCTGTATGCAAGCAGTGACAGCTCTAACTCCGAAGCGGCGAAGATCACGATGCGCGGACCGTTGAGCGTAAAACGGTAAGTTCTTTTTTTTTATTGCTTTAGAGCGTGCAATAAAAATCGTAAGAACTCTTAAGCGTGGTAGGGACCTATGTTCGACCGAAGTACAAACTACCCTGTTCTAGGAGAAATGAAAACTGGCTTAAATATAAAATTTGAAGTACTTCAGCGTTGTCGTTGTGGAGTTATCGTGAATACTAACATACTTCCACACATCCACATACACGCACACACTCGCGCACGTACGCCAACAGACATCATGGCCGATCTTGTCGAAACTTTGTTAAACGTTGTAAGACGAACTAATAACTCGAATTAGGAAAGTTACATTCAATCATGGTTGTTAAAGATTAAACAAGAATACACTCACGTCGCGCAAACTAGGCGTGCTAAAACGAGCCTAAAAAAACTCCACTCGTCAGAATCGGTCCAGGATGAAAAAAAATTTAACGATCTATAATTTTAGTGCGTATTACTAGATTGTACTAAAATACACATAGCTAATGCTACAGGATCTGAATTAATATTAACTTTCCATGTATCATAGAGTACTTGAGATTTACGTCACCACTAAGAAAACTTCTACACTGTCAAAACCCGCTTTGAAATTGCCACATATGAATAATCAATCCCGACAAGTAATAGTCAATACCCGAAAGATATCCATTATATGATTCACATTTGCCTCAGAAAATCAATACTACGTCAAACACATAAATATTAATCTGCACAGATCTCTCAAACGGTGTCGAATCAATTGGTGCTAGAATATTGTCTCTATCAAAAAATATCGTTTTTTTCTTTGATTTAGTTGACGATGCATTGTGTAATGTTGTTGAAGCAAACATCTATAAAAGGACATAGGAATGAGTTTACTTATCTTTTCAAATCCGTCGCGACTTTTAGCTAGCAGCACGTATTTTATCTGAGGTGTTGTGCAACACAAACGTTTAAAGTATATTTTCAAAACAAGAGTAAAATCAGTAAATAAGAAGTTATTATGGTTTATCTCAAACAAAAAACCACTTTTTTTACTAACTACGCTCTATATGTCAGCTATTAAATACCATTTCCATTCCGCCAAAATTTCATCTTAATGTTTCAATTAAAATTCTATAATTAATTAATTAGGTAATAACAGAAATATTTCTGTAAATTAATTGGGTAGCCCACGTATTGTTAAACACTTCAATTATAATTAATAGTGTGTAATTTTGACTAATGAAATTATTGTATGAATTTATGAAGGTTGCGCTACTGTTACAATCGTAGGTGTTTTAAATTGTTTTTATGTTTGTAAAAGTTTAGTTAAAATTATTTAAAACCATTATAAATGCATGAGTAAGACAATTTTGCGACTTTATATGTAAAGCAGAAGAACTAAGAGCACACGACTTAGTAGATAAAGATATTTCAAAATCATTCCTTCATTTGGCATCACCTTATTATTTCCATAGTATATTAATAGTAAACCAAAATTTTCTAGGTTTAGGAGTAAACAGAATTCCTTAGAAGGTTATAAAGGATTCTTTTTAGTATTTCATATATTCACATGCCCGGTTTTTAGCAGTTTTTAGACAGTTTGCAGAACCACATTTTTTACATGTATTTACGTTACACTAACAAAAGCGCAAATGAGTTTTTTTGGTATTGTAGAGGCACAAAGTACCGTATCTTAAAAGTGTAATTTTAAATTACTCTCAATAATAATTAATAGTATATTAAGTATTAAGAACAGTAAGGACAGTTTATCGATCGACGATAATATTGGAGGAGATCGGTAAACTCCTTACTGCTCGAAATGCTTATGCTATTTTTTGTGCGATCAACAATTACACTTGATGGCAAAATGTAGGCAAAACACATTTTATTTTATCTCAAAATTGCTTAAAAGATGACCACAAGCCGAGCCACAAGCGTATGTATTGTTTCCTTAGTAATCTGAATGTTAATGTGACAGTCGTAAAATAATTGTGTCAGAAATTCTAATCAGTAAACTATTATTATTATTATTATTTATTGTTATCACACATACAGTGGTATTAGAATATAATGGGGGATTAAATCCAACCATTATATTTTACAGAGTAATGTTTATATTAATATTAAACTACTAACAAATATGTAATTGTTATAATAATACTAACATAATATATATATATATATATATATATATATATATATATATATATATATATATATTAATACTAAGAATTTAGATTAGCTAAAATTTTCTTACAATATGGCATGTTTCTAAAATGACAGTACGTTGTAATATAGGAAATAAACTAGAATTTAGTGCTAATTTAGACCAATGGGTTTTGAATTTGTTAGATACTACACCAGTGGCAGACAGTACAATTGGAATCAAAGACATTTTTGTAATATTCCATACACTCATCATTTCTATCGCCAATGTCTCATATTTACGAAGTTTTTCAGTTTCAGTAGAAATAATATTTTTACTTAAGGGTATGGCGACATCAATAATGAATGCATGATTATCTGATTTATTTATAAGAATAAGATCAGGTCTATTGTGTCTAACCTCTCGATCAGTAAGAACGATTCTGTCCCAATATAATATATAACTTTTGTTTTCTAATACTGATTCGGGAGTGTAAACATATTATTATTATTATTATTATTATTAAACTATTATTATTATTATTATTATTATTATTATTATTATTATTATTACCATTTCCAATTGTAACAATTGTACATTTAATTTTAATATTAATAAATAATACTACACCCAAAACTCTGGCAGGTGTTTCAGTAAACTATGAATTTCACTTACTGTTCTCTGAACGGTAAGTAAATTACTTACCGTTCAGTTAGACTCATTAAACAGTAAATGCCACCTACTGTTGTCAAAACAGTGACAGTAAGTTGACAAAAATGAACGATCGCACAAAAAAGACTATAAGAGATCTTTAAGAGCGTAATATTATACTTATTCGCAATAATTCAAGAAAAAAAATCGCTAAGGGATGTATGTTGACTTTATTGACAATAATGCTACTCTTACTCAAATTAATTGCTTGCCTTACATTGACTTTCCTGGCAATAATTAAAACATTAGAATTTTTTACAAGTCTGATATTGAATTACACACAAAACTGAAATCTGCTAAAAAAAATTGGCCAAGTGGTAAACTACGCTGTGTTATGTGAATGAGATAAGATTGAATGAGGTTATGTGTTGCATTATAGTGGGACAGATAAACAATGAAACTATTCAAATTAAACTTAACAAGCATTGCGCAAGGATGGTTCAACCCGTTAACTTACTAAGTTGGGTTTAATATACTGGGTGTTTCAAAAAATGTTCCGCTAATTTCTAGGGTAGAGTATTAAAATTTTAGAATATCAATATTAATTTGGTTAATAAACATGTGTCAGAAAATGCCTCCTTAAGAAGATACGGCTCTGTAAGTGGCCCCAAAAATCGTTTTTTTTATTATCTCTGAAACGGTTTAAGATACCTAAATCAAATTTAGATCACAAATACCTTTGATTACCTTATAAAAGACAGAGTTGACAAATTTTTAATATTTTATACAGGAGCGTCGCTAAAGGGGGGGTTGCCACTTATTTTGTCCCCAAACTTTTTTTATGGGGATATTTTTCATTTTTTGGGCAAAAATAATATTTTTTAAACAATTTGCCACAAAAAAGGTACTCTTGTTGGAAGTTAAAAAAATTACTGGTTTTGGAGTTATTTGAGGTTTTAAAATGTTTTACCTAAAATAAGAAAATAAAAGAAATATTGAGTTAATTTGATTTACTTGAATTAAGTAGGCTTATACTGCAGACTCGCTATTTTTTTTGTTTGACAGATTCGTTTGACACATTGTTGTTGATAGTTTTGGTTGGTTTAACAAGTAATAACGCGTTAAAAAAATGAATATGTGCACTAATAGTGACTATACCGATATGTTTTTAACATTAGGGGAATGTGGCGGAAATGCTAAAGCAGCGAAAAGAAGATACACGGAAAAATGTCCAAGAAGAAGTGTTCTGGATTCAGAAACATTTTTGAACTTAGTGAGGCGGTGTCGTGAGACTGGAACCTTTAAACCAAAAAAGGTAAATTCTGCTAGATCACGAATGGCAAGAATTCCTCAAACAGAAGAAAATATTTTAAATCTAGTTGTTGCAGATCCTACAATAAGTGTAAGAAATGTGGCAAGGGCAAGTAACGCAAGTGTTTCTAATTACACCGTGTATTGAAAGAACAATTATTACTCCCCCAGGTAAATACAAGAATTATTGACTGAAGATCTTTTTTTGAGAAGAGAGCTTTGCAAATTATTACAAGAAAGAATGAGACAGAACCCTGATTTTTCACAAAATATTCTTTTCACCGATGAACCAACTTTTACTAGACGTATGTTTAATAGTCATAACAGTCACTTCTGGGCAGAGGAAAATCCAAAGGTTAAACGTGTAACGCATTATCAATATAATTTTAAGTTGAATGTATGGGCTGCTTCAATAGGCAACCGCCTCGTTGCATACCATATTTTTGATGGAAATTTAAATGGTGATGTTTACTATGAATTTTTGGATAATCGTTTATTTCCGCTATTAGAATATTTGCCTCTTGATCTACGAAGAAATATGGTTTTTATGCATAATGGTGCTCCACCTCATTTCAGTAGGCAAGCTAGAAGATAGCTTATCGAACATTTTCCAAATCGAGTGCTGATGCTCCTATCCACTGGCCACCAAGGTGCCCTGACTCCCTTGGATTTTGATGTGTGGAGTTTAGTTAAGGATAAAGTATATTCAAGCGAAATAAATTCCATTGAAGAAGAGAGTTGAAAATAATTTAAGAATGTTAATTCAAGAACCACGGCCACGCCAAAGGATTATGTTTTCACTAGAAAAACGTTTACGATTATGTATTCATGAAAATGGTGGGCAGTTCGAACATTTAATGGAAAAACCCGTACCTACTTATTCAGTTTTTTTTCTGTTTGTTTTGTGTTATTCCTTGTTGTTTTTTTAATTGTTTCCTTTGTCTGTTCTGTGCTAATGTCATACAGTTAAAACCTTTTTTAAGTTCTAAATAATTTACAATATTTTTACCTCATAGTTGTTTCCCTGAGGTAGTTCGTTCTCGCGCATGAAAATTATTAATTGTTTCATTTTAAAATAATTTATTAATTCGGTCAGCATTACTTGCTAAAACCTCAAATAACTCCAAAACCAGCCATTTTTTTGACTTTCAAGAAGAGTATCTATTTTGTGGAAAATTGTTTAAAAAATACTATCCCCATGAAAAAGCTTGGTGGCAAAATAAGTGGCACCCCTCGTTAGCAACGCTGGTATTTGTGGTCTAAATTTCATATAAGTATCTTAAACCGTTTCAGAGATAATAAAAAAACGAATTTTTGGGGTCACTTTAAGGAGGCATGTTTATTAACCAAACTAACGGTATTTTTTAATATTCTATTTACCATAAAAATTAGCGGAACGTTTTCTGAAACGCCCTGTATAACAAAACACTATTACATCAGGTTAAAGTGCGTACAAAATTAAGTAACAGAAAAAATAAAAAGCAGTTTAACTACACATAAACACACAAAAACTAACGGTGAAATCACACCCACAATTGTGTCATCAATAAATCAGAATAAAAATTGTAATACCAAACATGTGGTCCTTATACAACCAATCATGCCGGTCATTAAGTTAACACTAAAGTAAATAAATAAATAATAATGCAAGTTAAGGTACGTATAAAATATATCAAACAGTAAAATTAGACAGGTAACAATAAGGTAACTGCAATGCAGTTTAACTACACTTAGACAAGGATAAAATAACAGTCCAGAAATTTCGACATACACATTGTATAGTGAATAAAAGCACAAAAATACATACGTACAATTACAATAAATTACATATATAAACAGATCAGCTCGTAGACAAACAATTATAAAAAAGCTGGCCGAATCAAACACAAAAAAAAATCATTAAAACAAAGCAACAAGGGTAAGGTGCAATTAAATCATAACAAAGTGACCCGCAAGTAATGACCCAAAAGTTTCAGTGACTACGTTACAAACTCCTCTTCAGCTTACACGTTCATCTATACATCTCTCTGCATTTAAAAACAATAAGAACGGGTTAGCTTAACAGTAACAATGGCATTCAAGGTGGTTTTAATGTCATCTGGTGTCTGTAAACCCCGGTATCGTTTATAACAATTAACTGAGGTTTATCGTGTTACGTTTGTCCACGCATTATCTGCTCCACACCGGCGAAAATATTTATAAACAGTCAACAACATCAACTCATACCAGCAATGAGGAGGGGACACTGTACTGTCTGACGCAGAGTCTTTTTGTTTTAACAGATTTCAGCTTAATGAGCGTGCAAAGCGAGATGGAGTATTGGAAATTAACTTACTACCCTTTGTTAGCAAATGAGAATTCTGTGCGGTTTAATATCTCACAGTAATTAAATAGAGACTTCTTGCAAGGCAATGATTGATTTTTAATAGGTTATATAGGCTTGTTGAATTGCTTGCTTCGACCTTTAATCTACATTTAAACACTTAATTACGTCTGAATATAATCTTTTAATTAACCACTTGATCACCAATACCTAATGGGTTACGATACACGGCTTAAACCCAAGATTGTAGCGATTATTTATAGATACATTATATGCACGCCTGCTTCGCGATTTAAATTCCGAGTATTTAGCGATACGTTTATTTACACGACCACCTTAATTTTGAAAAAAAGAGAAAAGGACAAATTCGCGTTTTTAGTGTTTACTAGGATGGACACGATAAAATGTATATAGCCACAACGGTTTACAATGACGGTTTGTAATCAAAACAATCAGAACGGTATTATTCAACCGAACCGCTAACTGCAACTAACTATTTTTCTCTAAAACCCACCCCGTCTTTAAAAGTTATAAAAAAATAAACAAGAAATATGTGGGAATATTTTCATATGTATTATTAACAGAAGTCTTATGATTCGCCGTATGTTCCGATGTAATTAATTACTAACTGGCGACGTTTTTACCCAATAATGTGTGAATAGAAATTTTCAACGATTCGTCACGGTCTTTCGGTAAAGGCAGTTTCGAGAGAATACCTGTTTTGTATTTCATCATATGTTTTTCTTTTTATTTTCAACCCTCAGTTACATAAATATATGATATGAAATATTCCGAAAAAGATTACCAAATTACGACTTATTACCAGGATATTAAGGCTCATTAATAATCTTTTCTTCGCGGTAACAATTGAGATTTGAAAATTTTTATTACAATGGAATTTTCTCGGCCCGCAACCTAATTTTTCATTGGCATGTCACCCTGTATCACGTTGGTAAAATAATGTATTCCCAAAATTTCATATTTTGGAATTTGCCGATTATAGCGCCATTTTTCCCCAAAAGAGTGTAGTAAAATTTTATGAGATACTGATAGTACTGGCATTTACATTATGTAAAATTCCACGTTAATTTTAATTGACAAAATTAAAAGAAATTATACTAAATTCAATAAGTTATATCAATATAGGTGACTAAGCGTAAATGTATTATTAAACAAAGTTAATATTAACAAACCAATTTTAATCATCAATTAACACAACCTAATGACTATAGTCCAAAGATAATCGCTAAATACGAGTTGGCTATTCTGAAAGTTTCACTATAGGCTATACAGAATACTTTTTAACGCTAAAGACTAAATAGACATTAGTAGAATGGGGGCAGCTTCCACCACCGCTTTTAATCGATTGCGCTACTATTAAAAGAGGTAACGTGACCTGCCCCTTCCACCACGTGGTCACGTCCAGCTGATTGCTTTTGCGTGCATACGGCCTCCGGCTGCGCGTTCTGGTTGCAGGACCTAAGGACAGGCCACGCCTTCTGTTTTCTGAGTTTTGTTTTGACGGCCATTTTTGTTTTGGCTCCGCATTCTGATCGGTTAGTTTTGTTGGTTTGTTTGTGCCGCCATCTAGAGGTGTATTTTAAAATTAATGAATGTTTTCTATAATAGATGCTGATCGTGGCTCTACCCAGTGGTATATTTTTAAAAGTAGTTGTAGGTCCCTGTAATCATTATGGCGGGAAAACTTGAAATTTGAAATAGTATTCTAATATTGTGAGCCCGATTCTATTTCGTAAGGCAACCATAGGACTCCAGAACTTGTTATCGGGTCTTCGCCCCTTGTCGGGATCCCTTGTTTATTAGGACGGGAAAACTTGAAATTTGAAATAGTATTCTAATTATGAGGTCCACGTACTATCTCATAAGACACTTATAGGACTCCGGAACTTGTTCTCGGTCTTTTCACCTTGCCAGGCCCCTGATTGTTTGTGACGCCATCTAGTGATATATTTTTTAAATGAATGAATGTTTTCTGTAATAGAGGTTGATCGTGGCTCCCTCTGGTAGTATATGTTAAAAGTAGATTTAATTGTCATGGCGGGGAATTTGAAATAGTATTCTAATAATGGGGCCCGCACACTTTCTCGTAAGACACCGTTAGGACTCCTAAACTTGTCACAGAGTCTTAGCCTCACTGCATGGCATTGCACGGCCCCCCTTTCCGCAATTAATATCTCGGAAACAAAAAGATAAAAGGTTTTAATAGTTTATTATATGCAAATCAATGGCTATAAAGCTTAAATCTTCAAATGAGTGACACATAATGTTATTGATTTTCAAATAGCGTAACATTCATACCTTTACCTAATTAACTAAACAAACGGTCCGAGATCAAGTCTGTAGAATAACAGCTGACGTTATTGCAGGGTTGGTCTATAACGTCAAGCTATAAGGATAATAATACATTAAAATTTTTAACTCATTTTTTGTAAACAATATCAAATAAAATATATATTAAAAATAATAGCCATACCTTAAGATGTGCTTTTTTTGTGCTATTCTAATAACAATTGGTTATGGGGGTAGTAATACTGTGTATACACACGAACACATACATACACACGCACGCACAATACTACTGTTTAAAATAAACAAATAATGAGCATAGATTAGAAACCTATTAACATTCCCGAAAAGATATATATCAAAATTAGCATCCGTTACGATTAATGCGTACTTTAATCACATGCTCAATTTAGAGGATATTTACAAGAAAACGAAATCACCGTTTTGATATTAAAAAAATAAGCAATATAAAAGTAAAATATACCAATTATTTTAAATACAATATTATCATTAAAAAATCGCTATAATAATATAAAACATCCTTAATGAGTTTTACATCAACCCGCTAATTAAGTAGTACAAAAAGTGAATGTGGGATTTACGTATATTAAATGCATCCGGAAATATACAGTGGGATACACTAGGAACTTTTACAGTAAAGGGCGAAATTATACTGTCGTCAAATATGATCTATCTAGTACATGATACGCTAAGACCGCGAAAAACGTCTTGTCCGCAAGGCTGGCCACGTTAATGCGGACGAAAATCCGCATGCAATCAAAGTTAGACATTTTCAACATAAATTTAAAGTTAATGTGTGGGCAGGGTCAATAGGAAATATTGTTGTTGGTCCTATTATTTTACCGTAAAGATAAACCGGTGAAATTTACTTGCAACATCTTCAAAATACGCTGCCAGGTTTACTGGGGGATTTAACTCTACCAGTTCGGAGAGATGTGTGGTTCATGCACGATGGGGCTTTACATTATAGATAATGATGCTCCTGTGAATTGTCCACCATTGGATTTTCTTTATGGGTACATATTAAGTCCGTGGTTTACATGACTCCAGTAGAAAATGAAAACCAACTGTGGCAGCATATTCAGGATGCTGTGAATAATCTTCGTGATAATGGAGAAATTATACAAAGCGTTAATTTTAATTTTATGCGTCGTATATATCTTTGCATGCGTGAAAGTGAACAGTTTTTATGACACATTTTTTTGCATTTAAGCATTCAGTTTAATTTTTGTGTTAAAATTGCTTTTATCTTATTTTTATCCTTAAAAACAAG
>JARFJB010001965.1:10240000-10260000 GCA_036346205.1 Vesta saturnalis
TAAAAAAATATTATTATATGAATATCTATGAATATTAAATAATATATATATATATATATATATATATATATATATCCATTTCTTTCAGGTCCATGATCTCGTGTGTTGATAAAATTCTTGTAAGAACCTTTGTTGATTCGTAGACTTTTTCGATTTCTACAAAACTCTCTTATTATTCTATTGGTTACCAAAACGCCCAAGCAACCCGAGGTGACACGCAGAGACTGCTGAATACGTGGCAGTTGGTATTAAAAAATGCGTCAATCAACAACACGCAATAGACCTCTTATGAAACTCCCACAGAAAAGCCAGTAAAACGGAAAAAAGAAAGTAAGGCAGAGAAAGTGCAAGCGAGCGAAGATATAATAAACAAGGATGGCACAGTAGACATCAGTTCCATTCGAATATCGCAAAGCATAACAAGGCTATTAGTGAAATGAAGATGGCAAATAAGAGATGCCGAAACGTCGCCGAATCAACGAAGGTTCTTACAAGCATCTTATCAACACACGAGATCATGCACCCGGAAGAAATATATAACTCAAACACAACATATTTTAAACATCAATGTAAAAATTGTATGTTACTTTGAGCCGTACAAACATAAAAAAACATAATTCGCAGCAATTTATTTGAAAGCGACAAAACAGGAAATATCTGGTGTGGAACAAACACAAGACCATCCAACTTACAAAGTGGAAATTAAATGACATGAAATAATACATTTGTTTAGGATAATTATGCAACGTCTATTGTAACACTTCGTTATGAAAATAGGGCTCACATAGACGTTTAAACCTTCATGCCAGATGGGGTTAATTTGTTATTTCAAGTTAGCATCTAGATTTTATCTAGATGCTAACTTGAAATACAAAATTTCTAAGTCGTCCGCTTCTATAAAAACATCGATAATGTAGTTGGAACGTTTTAAATCTGATTTAATTAATTTTTCAGGTTTATTTGGATTCGTATTAAGAAACTATAAAGAAAAGTAATAAGAAATTGAATTATCTTTAAAAGGTATCTTTACACATTTTCTTATAAAGCTGATCGTTATTCAGATATATTTTTATGATTAGTAATATTTAACATCAAATTACGCTAGCATCAAAAAATTGCAAAATTACTGTAACTAGTGGATTGAGCTAAACGAATTTGTGATCCAGAATTTTTAAAAGATGAATTTGATCACTTAAATACATCACTACAAGCTTAACGGTTATTCCTTTAATAAAACTAATAATACAATTATACTACTTAATGTTGGTAGAGCTTTTGTTCCTTTTATTACTAACGTTACGAATAACATTGGAAAAGTATTAATTAACCATGGAATAAGAACTATTTTCAAACATACAACGAAGGTTAAAGGATATTTAAGGCCACTGTAAGATGATTCAAATAGCTTATGAGCTTCTAGAGTATTTAGTCATCTTGTTTTTGTGGAAAAATAATCCAATATAGCAGTTTAGTAGCTATGTATGTCTACTATGTAATCCCTTCATTTCAAGATTTCATTTTCATTAGAAACATAGTGTTAAGGGATTGAAATTTTTAAATTTTAAAATTCGTTATATGTGACTATAAAATATGCAAATTTAAAAGCTATACATAGATAGGCTAGTGCTAGTCACTATACCTTGCAAAATAATAAGATACACTTACCTACAAAAATTATTGTGTTCTTATTCACCATAAATTTTGCAAATCACGCTACATTTTTACGTATTTGGATAGCATGATAAACTAGCTATAAAATACTTTAGATTTGTTTTTGAAATTTTGATATAAAACATTAAAAAAATTTAAAAAATAATTGTTCTTTGTTATTTTGGCAAAACCAGAAGCGCTAAAAATATTTTAATACAGCAGTTTAGCAGTTATATATACTGACTTCCATAAAAATTGCAACACCTAGAATTTGTTGATAGATTTTATTGAAATTTTCGTCAACGATGTCTTTCATTAGAACAAACAAACGATTAAAATTTGAATAAAATCTAGCTAGTAGTTTTTTTTTGCTGTTTTTTCCTTTGCAAGAAAACAATAAATTTGAAGAAATAAACCAATCAGTGTGTAATTAACTGTCAATTTTGCAAATTGTTTGTTCACAATTTCGTTCTGAACTTGGGACCAATGCCAAGAGTACGTCAACATCAACATTTTTCCCAATTGACTGATTTTGAACGTGGCGTATTATTGGTATGAGAGAGGCCGGACTTTCGCTAAGAGCAATTGCTCGTCGTGTAAACCGAAATGTTACAACGGTATTGAGATGTTGGTCCAAATGGTCCGAGGAAGGGGTGCAACAACGTCGCCCTATATTTGGACGTCCCCGCAGGACTACAGATCGCGAAGAATGTCGCTTAAGACTTTTGGCCACAAGAGACAGATTTTCAACAACTCGATCGATTGCAAATGATTGGATGAGAGGTGTAGGACCCAAAATGTCAATGTCATCTGTTTATCGCCGGATAAGGTCTTATGGGTTGAGTTCATATCGTCCATTTCTATATCTTCCTCTTACATCACTTCACCGTCTACGTAGGCTAGAATGGAGCAACGAAAGAGCGAATTGGGCGCAAGAATGGCACCGAATTGTGTTTAGTGATGAGTCCTGATTTTGCTTGTGGGCCCACGATGGTCGTAGGAGGGTCAGACGGATGCGTGGATAACGTAAAAACATTTTTTGTGGAACGCAACACAGCCCTCACACACGGAGTGATGATATGGGGTGCAATATGTTACGGTAACAGATCACCCTTGGTCTTCATAGATGGCAACTTAAACCCCGCTGGTTATAGTGCCAATGTGCTAAAACCCGTTGTGCTTCCATGTCTTCAGGGGCTGGAAAATCCCATTTTCCAACAGAATAATGCACGCCCTCATACGGGAAGGGCTACAACACGTTTTTTGGAAGAAGATAACGTTGCCGTCCTCCCATGGCCTGCTCGGTCGCCTGATTTGTCGCCCATTGAACATGTATGGGGTGAGGTCGGTAAACGACTAGGTAATTTACCACACCCTCCAGATAACTTACACGATCTCCGACTACGGATTCAAGAAGCTTGGGTTGATATACCACATGCAGCTATAGATCACTTGATTGATAGCATGCCACGCCGTCTAAATGAGTGCATTACAAATCGTCGCGGAGGAACTAATTATTGAAAAAAACATTTTTAGTTTTTGTTCTTTTGTTTTCAAATTTTATTCGTTTGTTTGTTCTAATGAAAGACATCCTTGACGAAAATTTCAATAAAATCATTCAATAAATTCTAGGTGTTGCATTTTTTATGGAAGTCAGTATATGTCTACTATATAATCCCTTTATTCCAAGATTTCATTTTTATCAGAAGTATAGTTAAGGGACTGAAATTTTCAAATTCTGGATAAGTTAGAGACATCCATTAAGCTCATTATATTTTCGTTATATGTGACTATAAAATACGTAAATTTAAACAAAATTACCAGAGCCGTTTTTGAGAAAATCAATATTGAAAAAAAGGGCAATTTTAACCCCGTAATTAAGGGCAACATCGTACTTTTTCAAAAATATTTACAAACCTTTCGAAAGCATATACTTTTATTTATAAGTTGCGATGTTCAAATTGCAAGTAGCTTTTATGGTTTCTCAGTGACAGGGCAAGCGCCGAAATGTACTCAAATCACCATATTGACCGCCATTTTGAATTTGAAGTTAAAAAAAAATTTGTTCAATCGGGGTTTAGGGTCACTAACATTTCAACAAAGATTCTGGCTCTGGTTTTAGAAATACACCTCGAAAAAAAAACATCCCCATTTCGCCCCTCATTAACAGATTTTTACGAAAAGTCAATTGTAGATATAGGGGCCCATGTCAAATCTCATTAAAATCGATCAAATAGTATCGGAGCCACACACGGATACACCGACAGACATACACGAAATCGATGTTTTTCGACTCAGGGGAACACGAAAACGTTGAAATCCGCGAAAAAATATTCAAAATTACGGAAAAGGCTACGTATTTTATTCCCTCCCAAGAGGGAGGGCGGGCTGCTCCTTCAGCCACAATCATGGATTCCCGGTATACATACATACATTACGTATATATGCGTGGTGGGATTAAGGATAGATGTGGTCAGGATAAGATCGGAAGGAGCGGAGTTAGGGTTCTGAGGGGGAAAATACTACCCCAGAATTCGCCTAAGCAGCCGCACATGGTGCGCATATACGCAGTGACCATGCCGCTACATGTGTATGAGGAAAACCCCCTGAAAAAACCTCATACAAGGTAGACGGTAACGGGAATCGAACCCATTACCTCCCGAGGGCTAGGCAGGTCGTGCAACCACTACGCTACCAGCTCGGTAAATACGAGAAAGTAAAAAAGACAAAGTGGCATGTCTTAATTTTAATTTTAAGTGTTGGTTTTTTATGTGTTTTTCGTAGACATGGTAGTAACTGCTTTACCAATTAAGGCTGTCAAGCTACCACAGCATTGCATTGATTTAATATATATATATATATATATATATATATATATATATATATATATATATATATATATATATATATATGTACAGGATGTATTTTAAAATCACCGACAAACGAAAACTGGGGATTCTATGATTCAAAATAAGACAAAAATTATTATAAACGCTTTACCAAAAATGATTCCTAACCGAGATACAGGTTGATTAAAAAATAATTTTTTTAAGATTCTTCAAAAACTACACAAGATATTACACTGAGATTTGGCACACCTAAATTAAGTACAATTAATCAGGTGAGGTTGAGTCAACTGGCTCAATCAAGTGGCGTAGAATATGTTAAGTAAAGTAAAAAAAACGCACGTCCCTGCTTTTTTTGAAGAAATATTTTTTTGTTATATTCAACATTTAATTCTGCAAATAAAATCATACTTAGTATTTTTTCGATTCGGCACCCGTTTTTGAAATATATTGCATTAACATAAACGACGACATTATTTAGTAATAACCAAATTAAATAAATCAGAGGTTGCTTTGCATTTGACAGTTACGTATCTTATGTTTGCTAAAATAGTTGCATTTACGCGTGTTTTTGTTGTGGTAATACTAATTGCAATGCTCGTGCAGCTGCTCGACTTTATGAACAAAGATTTCCAAATAGAAGACATCCACATCATACTACGTTTAGAACCGTTCATCGTAATTTGTTAGAGTATGGAAGTTTAAAAGGAAAGAAAAATTCCGAACGAAATGCTCGTGTACCAGTTGAAATTGAGGAACAAGTTTTAGATAGAGTTTATGAAAATTCATCAATAAGTACGCGTGAGTTGGGTGTAGAATTTGGTGTGTCGCATAGCATGTCTTGGAAAGTTTTACGAGAACAAAATTTACATCCCTTTCACCTACAAAAAGTGCATGCATTATTGCCTGCTGACCATCCTCGTCGAATAAATTTTTGCGAATGGTTTTTAAATAAAAATGCTGAAGATGTACAATTTGTTAGAAACTTATTGACCACTGATTTTTCCCGAAATGGAATAATAAACTTGCACAATTCCCACAAATGGTTAGATGAAAATCAGCATCCAACTGTAGTTACAGCTCACCAACATAGATTTAGCGAAAATATTTGGATAGGTATACTAGACGATCACCTAATCGAACCTATCCGTTTTCCTCATAGACCTACTGGTGAATTCTATTTAAATTTTTAGAGAGAAGATTTGCCAGAATTGTTTGACGACGTACATTTAGATGTTAGAATGAACATATATTTCATGCATGATGGTGCACCACCACATTCTACACGAAACGTCAGAGAATTTTTAAAAGCATGGTTCCCTGGACGCTGGATTGAACGAGGAAGTGAAGTACCGTGGCCGGCACGATCGCCAGATTTAAACCCATTGGATTTTTTTGTGTGGGGGTATCTGAAAACTCGTGTCTATTCTGTTCAAATTGATAATCGAGAGCAACCTTGGAATCGTATACAGATGGCATGCGATGAGATTAGGGCTATGCCACAAATTTCTCAGCGTGTTAGGTTTCATTTGCTAAGAAGAATACAAGCTTGCATTCAAAAGGAAGGATTACATTTTGAACAGTGTGTATAAAAATAATTATTATTTTGTTTTTGATTCCTTCAATATCTCTTTAATAATGTACCTAATAGTTAACTGCGTTATTTTTTTGTAAAGTAAAACATATTTTGATTTTTATTGAATAATGTGGTCGTTTATGTTAATGCAAAATATTTCAAAAACGGGGTGCCGAATCGAAAAAATACTAAGTATGATTTTATTTGCAGAATTAAATATTGAATCTATCAAAAAAATATTTCTTCAAAAAAACCAGGGGTGTGCGTTTTTTTTTACTTAAACTGATTAACTTAAAATGTTCTACGCCACTGGATGGAGTCAGTTGACTCAAACTCCCCTGATTAATTGTATTTAATTAGACATTTAGGTGTAATATCTTTTGTAGTTTTTGAGGAATCTTAAAAAACCTTAAAAAAAAGAATTTTTTAATCAACCTGTATCTCGGTTAGGAAGCATTTTCGGAAAAGCGTTTATGATCATTTTTGTCCTATTTTGAATCATAGAATCTCCAGTTTTCGTTTGTCGGTGATTTTAAAATACACCCTGTATATATATATATATATATATATATATATATATATATATATATATATATATATATGATGTAATAGCTTAACTGCTTAATGGTTAATTGTAGGCGATATTTCTCGATAAGTTTGCGCCACATAAAAACTGCTGCAGTTGTTTCATGGAATCTTACACTACTTGATCTTTACTAGCTCTACTATATTTAGGATTCCGTAATAATTGTAAGACAGTAATGCAACGTCTAAAAGGTGTTCGCTTGCTTAATGCATGGTAAGATAACTAATTTAGTGGGTTCAATAACTGCATTATTACGTGGTAGTTGAGGCTCAATGCTTTTTCTGATGATTTTGTTGATTTCATTCCATTTCGATACAGTTGTCAACAACTTCATTTTGGATATAATGTTCATTAATGTCATAAATCTGACTACCAATGATTTAATTAGAGCTTGTGTTTGGGATGGTGATGTGAATTAGCATTTAGACATAATCAGTGTGAGTATTTTTGCTAAACAAACAGTAACCAAATTTGCCGTTTGAAAGTTGAATGAAATAACACTATCCTCTGTCTTGTTAATACGTAAACTTATGTATAATTTGTTATAATTTGGCCGAACTTTGTGAGTCCGCTCTATATGCATCATTTATCATGTTTATCGTTCTTCTGTATCGTTAACGACAAACAATTAAACTACTCTAAACTGCATTACCGTAAAAATTGGTTTGATATGTAACATACCCAAAATAAATATTTCCTTAATTTAAAGATTCTACAACCATGGAATACATTTGTGTAAATATTGATAAAATTTTGTTATTCATTAGAGTTAATTTTAGTTCCTAACGAGTTGTTTCTTTACTTAATGCTCATTATTGGTAAAATACATAGTTTTTGTGTCGTATTACTGTCAGTGTTTAAATTACGGAACCTTTGTAAGTGGATGGCATTATATTAACTTGTAACAAAAACTATGTACTGTTACCGTACACAAGTCATTATATATGTAAACATAGGTAAGGCTAGTATATTTAGAAAATATAACTTTGAAACTTGAATATAAATTAATAGGGCGATCGCACCAATAAATTTATACACAAAACAAACATATTGGATCGTGAATGCCAACAATTTGTAAATTTGTATTGCCTGCATTGATATATAAAATATATTTGATTAAAACTTGCCAAAATAAGCGAATACAAGAGTAGAGAGATCACAAGATACCGTTTAAGATGCCTTAAAAATGTAAGTATGTCGATTTTTTGTTCAGTTTTCTGATGTGTTTGACGTACCCACACGTACACAATTTGAGTAAAAATAAAAATATACTTCCCGAAGTCTAGCAAGACTAGAGAACATAAGAACGGGTTAATAATAACTTAGGATGTCTGTAGTTCCAAATATGGTTCAATCTCGAGTTACACGAACGTCCAAATGCAGAATATACTTTTTAGTTACAGGAGAGAGGGCGTCGAGACGGCTATTTTTGACGGCGCTCGCCTTCTACGGAAAACGTGCTAGTTAGCGTCATCTCGCGTCCCGGCGTACCTCTCAAATATGTAGACTTTTAAGAAAAAATAGTTAAAATATTTTGTGTTAATATGCGAATAAACAGTGATCATTGTTTTTCAAGTTCAATTTGTCTAGACATGTTTTATTTCTTTAGCGATATACTTACGGTTTATTTACTAAAATGTTAAAAAATCTGTGATCCACTAAAGTAATGTAGTAATAGTCATAGTGTAGGAGACTATTTTTCTGTGATATTTTATACTTATGCATATGTAAGTATCTTTTCCGCAATATTTTTTTTGTAACTATGTTTCTTTAAAAAATGTTTAATGACGCCAAATATTTCTCACAGATATATGATAGTCCCGCAACTCGTAGGTGTAAAGAGGTTAAACACGGTCTTATTCAAATTAACCGTAAATTAGTGCTGTTGTGTTTTGTTAATATAGGTAACCATTTGAATAATTTCAAAACTCCCTTGTTAGTTCTCGGCAAAAACATGAACAAAACTAAGTTTGAATTAAAATTAACTGAATACCAGTCGTTAATAATATGTTGCACAGCGGTATTGAATAAACTCTAACATGTTTCTTTTTTTAATTTTTAGCATCATTTTAGAACTAAAACGCTCAATGTTAAACACTGTATTACATAAACATTATATTGTCTGACGTGGTTTTCTCATTTGTCCCATTTCTTGGTTTTATGCAGTTTTTCTAATTAAAAGTAAATTAAAGAATCATATCTAGATCAAAATATAGATTTTAAAGCCCAGAAAATTCAAAATAAACTGAAAGGTATAAAATATTAAGACACAAACGTAAACAAAAGTACTTTGTTGCATACAAATGACATTAACAAACATCAAAATCGTCAAAAAGTAAGTCCAACAAAATGCTGTCATTTGTCTGCGATATCCATCTAACCTTTGGCTGTATCCTTATTTAAAGTTGAATTCTGACATAATATATTTTAGGAGAATTTGCACCCAAACTCAGGATAATGATTCTTATTAAAGTATAATTTTTAAGATGTTAGCTTTTTAGCAATGACCAGCAATACTAAATACAATGCAAGTTATGTGGGTAACTAGAACTTTTTACACATGTATTGGTGCTAAGCCTAATGTTTTAGAACAAAAGTGACCGCGTACGACGTACGAAGAAAGATTTTAATATTTACTTACATTGCAAAAAGTATATAATCCTCGTAAATTTTGATGTATCTGATCAGATAAACGTCACATAACTAAATTCCGTTACATTGCGTTTCACCGTCACACATGGTTTATCGAGTATTTAAGTTTAAAGTAACCAAACGTCTTTCATAATAAAATGAAAAATTTATTCAAATCATAGATTGAAATATTTGAATTATTTGTGGTACCTTACCAACCTTTTCACTTTTACAACTGTTTTTCTTAAAAATCCCTACATGTTAGTTAAAATATTGAACTACTACTTTTTAGTAACCTTAAATAATTAAGTATATGGTTACCCATTTTTAACACTTTTACTGGTTATCCGGTAATTATTGAACTTATCAGAAAACTGATATGTGTCCTGAGATGTATTTGGGAGAAACTTAAAATGGTAAAAGTAAAGTTTTGAAATATTTGCTGGTTTAGAAAAATTGTCGATTTTAAATTTGTCCCCTGTACGTTTTATTACCAACAATAGAAGAAAATGTGTCCTATAAAAGTTTCTTAGTTTACTAAATAGAATATTATGCCCTCAAAAAATCGCATCTACGGGGTCAAGCCAAACAGATGTCGCATCCAACTTTCTCATTTTAAATAGAACTACCTGTATATTCTTAGCCCAAAAAGTTGCATTTTTAATTGTCTTTTCATACATATAACATTTAATATAGTTTATTATTTAAATAAGTGAACGATTAAAATTATTATATTAAATCAGTAGTATCACTACGAGGTAAGAAAACGAAATGAAAGTTTACAGTGTTCACTGAAGACAATTGCCCCTCACAGTAATATGCAAATCACAAGTTTGGAGCATCTTAATTTTTCTTCATAATCGTACCTACTTAATAAATGGTTTAGTAGGGTATGGATAAAATCTAGTTGCCAAGAAAACAAAACAGGACGAGTAATTTTATTTAATGACAGACCCCAGCGTGTTTCGAGTTTTCCGTTAGATAAAATGGTTTACGAAAACTATAAAAAATATGATATGGTATGTGCATATATCGAATGTCAAAGAAATAAAGAAAATGCCCTAAACTTATCATTTCGTCGTTACCTCGAGAAGCAGCAACCATTCGGTGATATGATAGATTTTTATGGGGTCATTTAGAATAACCAATGAAACACAGGCACAGCTTCTGAAGCCATTTAAGTACCTTCGTCGATGAATGTACCACATTTTATTTCATTTTCTTCCATCATTATTCACTTATTTAAATAGTAAACTATATTAAATGTTACATGTATGAAAAGACAATTAAAAATGCAACTTTTTTGGCTAAAAATATACAGGGTGTTCCATTTAAAATGAGAAAGTTGGATGCGATAACTTTTTGACTTGACCCGGTAGATGCGATTTTTGAGCGGCATAATATTCTACTTAGCAAACTAAGAAAATTTCATACGAAACATTTCATTTTATTACTAGTAATAAAACATACAGAGGATAAATTTAAAATCGACAATTTTTCGTTTTACCCCCGTCTCTTCTAAACCAGCCAATATTTTTAAGTTCTGCTTTTATCATTTTTAGTTTCTCCCAAATACATCTCATGACACCTACATCAGTTCTTTGATAAGTTCAATAATTACCTAGGTACCAGTAAATGTCGAAAATGGGTAACCCTGTACTTAGAACTGTCAAGTTTATCGTAAATGGCAAAAGATAACGTTAAAGTGTCTATGGCAATTTGGATTACATAAAAAAATCCACAATGTGAAAGTGTTACCCTAACACCACATTTAAGTGTATAAAATGATATTTTAACCACTAGCACAAACAGTATTAAAAAAAACTTGTTTTATAAAGCAATTTACGCACCCATTTTTTGGAATTTTGAAATTGTGTGTTATTACCATGCCTTAATAGTATATTAAAAACAAGTTTCATAAGACCACTCTTGAAGCAAGAATTCAAGTTTTTGGCAATTTGCCTTTTTTTTTGAACAAAAATATTTACTTTAGTTAATTAAGGGATTTTTGTGGCGCCTCTTGATTAATCCAAATTCTGTCACAAAACACGAAAATGGAGGACTTTTGCATATACACTCCCTGAAATACGTGAAATTGTGAAAAATACGCTCGCGAATTTGCTCACATTAAAGTATTCAACTGGACGCATCCGGTTTTTGACACATTTTGTAAGAGTGGCATGCATGCCAACCTAAAATTTTGTGTAAAATGTTCCCTGAATAAATGGCTACAATGACATCGGAGATGATGACATCGCGTTTCTTAATATGTCTATTAAAGAATCATAATGGAAGTATACTAGTATATAAAATTCGAATTGCAGCACTTTTGTGTACTTTTTTTGTTAATAATACTGGGACATAAGCAGTAGTAAATCATAATTACATTTTGCATCCTTATTATTTCCTAGTTTGTGTTCGTAGTTTTATTGTTCCGTAAATTTTCATTGTATAGTTTCTTCAGTTTCGTGTTTATTGTTGTGTGATTAATAATCGTTTTGTGTTAAGATGTCATTTACTTTTTCCGAGTATGCAGATATGTATTTGATACTCGGCGAACGGCGTTGCAATTCTCTTCGGGATGCTACTTTACAAGATGAACGTTATCCGGAAGTGGAAGGAAATGTGTTACATGAAGGAGAACATGAATCCAAAGTAAGTACCCGCTTCGTTGCTCAAAGACATAATATCATCCGTACTTCAGTTCATCTAGTATTAAGGGAAAATAGAGTACATCTTTACCACTTTCAACGTTGTCCATGGGGTTGTTTCCTGAAAACTATCCGCATTGAGTGACACTTTATAAATGAACCCTTCGGCAACAAGATGTCAACCCAGAATTGATAGAAAACGTTTTATGGACGAACGAAGCAACATTCACACGAAACGGAATATTTAATATTCATAACAAACATCACTGGGCGGACGATTACCTTAATCTAGTGTTAATGTATGGGCTGCAGTTGTTGGAGGGAAACTTGTTGGACCGCACATTTGTCCGAATCGTTTAAACGCACAAAACTTTGTAGACTTTTTGAACTGTTCTTTGCAAAACCTAGTGGAAGATGTGCCGTTAGCTGTTAAAAGAGACACGTGGTTTCATTTAATTAGATGGCGCCCTTGATCATTGGGCGGTCAAAGCAAGAGAGTGTTTGAATCTACACTTTCCTGGACATTGGATTGGGCGTTGTGTTCCTGTTTCGGGGCGCGCGAAAGATAACGATTTAAATTGTTTAGATTTTTTATTGGGGTACTTTAAAAAAATTTGTTTATGCAGTTGAAATTGACTCACGAGAGCAACTTATCCAACGTATCCGTATTGCCGCTGAAGAGATAACAAATCGAAATATGTTAGAAAATGTGACAACTAACATTGTAAAAAGACGCAGAAACGTTTAAAAACGGTAAGTGCTGGTTTTAAACAGCTTTTGTGGCAATACATATGTTAAACCTAATTAAAATAAACAGTTTTGCGGTTTGAATTGTAAATTATTTCAATAAATATCTATTCAAATGAAACATACTTGGTTTAATTTAAAAAAATGAAGAACACTTAGGAAGATGGATTGCGGGATATTGAATTGCCAAGAAATGCCTATAAACGGCTACCTTCCATTTTTTGATATCTTAAATGGGAGGAAAACAGGAACTAGAGAGATCATTCCAGGGCTTAGAAACTCTGTAGAAAAATGTGGACTGCGCCCGTTTGGTACGACAAGTGGAGATTTGTACTGCATATTGATGATATGAATGAGCGAACCGAGTATTCCTAGCAAAGGTGACCCGAGATGGTACCAATGAATGTCATTCAACAGCGCAATAGCTATTGTAATACTGATAATACAAAGAAAGAACTGAAACGATTCTTCTATGCTCAAGAGAGCGTATGTCAGAAGTTAAGGACGGGCCATTTATAAACCGAATCGCTCTTTTTTGAATACGATCAACGATATCGAGAGAGTATTAGAGAGCACCAACCCAAAGGTGAGAATTATATTCTATATGGGGTCCAATTTGGACCTTATACAGCAGAAAGAGTTGTCGGGAGGTAAAGTACTGCTTAGATCTGTACAAAAAGACTATTTTACGAGCAGATGATTTGGTAGATAACAGAAAATGGTCAACGTATGATAGATTTGAAGATCCCCACATAGTATAGAACCTGAGAACCTAAAATCTGGGCCATTCATACTTACAACGGGAAACGATCGATCTTTTTTGTTGGACACAAGGCAACACTGAGTTCTGTTAGCATTAAATTTAAGTAGATTATTTCTCCCTATTCGAGGATACATTGAATGTCTTTGTTGATTGAAATTTCCATTTCAGCTTTAATGTCTTGATTTGAGATAGAAGGTGGATTACCATTATGAGTAGACTGAGATGTACTACAATGAAGAGTGCTGTCATCAGAAAAGCAATGGATCTGGTTAGTAGTTGAAGAAATAAGATCATTTATGTACAGCAGAAAAAGTGTAGGCGCTATAATTCGTCTTTTATTAAGAAAACTAAAAACTCAGTTGATGAGTGTATCATTTAACCCAAACAAGGTGAGTTTGGCAAGTAAACACTTTTGCCACATTTCAAACGCCTTTGAGATATTTAAAGCGACTGCAACTGTTCCATCGGATTGTTCTGATGTTCCAAACTTTAGTCACATATGAAAGATCACCTGTTGAAGGACTTTACCTAAATCCATATTGGTGGTCATTAAGGAGTTTGTTAATTTCAAGGAAAGAAATCAGTTGCTGGTTGATGCCTTTTTCCGTGATTTTAGAAAAAATGGAAGTGATGGCAATTGGTCCGTAGTTCTAGGGATCGTTCTTATTGCCTCTTTTGGGAATAGGTTAAACATTTGTTAACTTCCATGATGAAGGAAATTTCCCAGAAGGCAGAGATCGAATAGAGGCTAGATAGGATTTATACTAGTTCGATGAGAAATGAATCTGTAACAAAGTTTTTTTCTGATGGCTTTAGCGAAAGATCAAAATTTACAAGTGCTAGTTCATTGCATTTTCGATATTCAAACATCTTTAGACTCTCGGCCGTTCTATTATATATATATATATATATATATATATATATATATATATATATATATATATATATATATATATATATGTATAACTTGAAAAAGTAAGCAAATGTTTTATATTAAAATCCTGATACAAACTATGATACCATATTAAGATTCTGTGAGCAGTAAAAAAAGTCCCACAAAAAGCATTTCAGTGAAAAATTAATGTTTAATATTTAACTGTAAAAGTTGAATTTAGGAAATCGGTCTCTTTAATTAAACCATCTGGTTCCTAAGTTGAACTTACTATTAAAAGACACCCTTAGCGTACAAAAATTATTTTCTTTTGTCTCTTAAACGATATGGGTAACACAGAAACAGATTATTAAGAGAGCAACGAAACTTAAGAAATATTTTACGGAAGACGAGGACACAAATTATTTTTACGTTTAAAGCTGACAAAAGGAACAGTAATTCTGTGGTAGAAGAATGAATGCCTCAACTCAAATTAGAAAATTTGTGAGAAGAAATCACAAATAAAGTCCTCCGCGTCTTCTAAAACTCTCGCACACTGCTCATGTTTGGAGTTGAGATAACTCTCACTGCAGTACCAATATAGCTCTTCATAGCTTTTCGCATCATCTGAATCGGTCGATTCGGGTGTCTGGTCGTTGACATGCGTTTTTGTTTTATGGTTCTTATTTCTGGTTTCTGAAAATAACTTACCACTTGCTTTTTCTAGGGCTAATTTATTTCGTTTTGGTTTACGTTTGCTCTTTGGTAGCGACTTCCTCTAGTTTTCGTGAAGGTCTTTTTTTGTGAGGTGTACTAGTAAGCTCTACTCCAACAGCAGTTCTTTTATTCTTCCATTTTCAAACAGCCTTGCTTGTGCCAGGGACGGGTCCGAATTCAGTCAGGCTTTGATTCAGTTTTTCTGAAGTAATTTCTCCCAGTACTCTGTTGGACTGACTAACAACTTCTGGCATATATGGAGAGGTGGTATCTGGTTGAGATGTGCAGTTTGAACTTAGTTGATGGGGCGAAGTAGAACCTACAGAACGTTCTATGTAACTGAGTTCTGGCAGGGTAACACAACCTTCTTGACTTTCATCTACAGCAGTAGAGGAATCAAATCGATGCTTACCGAATCTACTTCGATTAGGAGGCCATGTTCCCGCTCCTCTTAAAGCATTTTGGTTTATGCCTACAGTAGTGGCCTTCCCATTAGTTCTATCTAACAACTCAGCAACATTGTAGACTGTTATCGGCTGTTTTACGTGAGCCTGAAATGAATTTTGTTCCTGAACATAATTTTGCAGATGCTTAAAAAATCCCACATCGAGCGGTTGTAACCAGTGCGTCGTATAGCTAGGTAATTGTAAAAGTTGGATATCGCGTTGACGAGCAAACTGCAGAGCCTCCAGATATTGCTATGCGTTGAATGTCCATCTAGTAACATAATGACAGACTTGTCTTGACTTGACTTAACCACTTAATGAAAATGCCATTTGACAAACAGATCGCTATTAATATAGCCAGTATCTGAAATTTCAGTAAAACTCGCGAAAGTTCCGGTGCATAACGCTTCTTTTCAAATATAAGCATGAGTGGATTATAAAGCCCTGCAGCGTTGCAACAACAAACCATAGTGATGTTGACGCCTCTTTCTCCACTGGCGATTCCACTAACTTGCCGTTTCCCTTTTTGCGATACATGTATTTTCTTTTGGACGGTTGTGTAACCGGATTTATCAACATCGAATATTGTATTCGCCGTAATTTTGTATTTGTCAACAAAGGTTTCTAGAATATCAATAAACTGCATAACTTTCTCTCTCTCTCTCTGAAAACCTCGAGCTCTGGCAAGTGATGTGGACTCCAGTTGGCGAACACTGATAGTTCTGGGTGCCTACGCATGAATCCATAGAACTATTTTTTCTGCCAGCTGAAAAGGTAGTCGCCGTATATCTGTTATAGTAAATCCATAAAGCATTTCTTCAAATTGAACAATATATTTTACTAGAGTTTTTCAGTTTCGGATAAAAAACACACTTGGTACCTAGTTTTTCACATTGTCGTTGGCTTGTTTGTTAGTGCCTTTCACATGCCTGAGAAGGGCCTTCTTTGTATGCTCTGATATCCAGAGCCATGTCAGCTTCTGTGCAAAGTTCATACTTACTTGGACATCTCCTGAAATAAGTATCATAAATTGAACCGGTTCAACATAGGAAACCGGAATCGGTTCAATGTAGGCAACAGCGCAACATTTTATTTTTCTAACCGCACTTTTCTAGGTCAAAATTATAGGAAAGTCTTTCTAAGAATATGGTATAAATGTCTACAAAAGGTGAAACACTTACTGCTATCTACTTGGAGAATATTCACTAAGTAAGATGGTGAAAAAGTTACATCAGAAGCACTACAAAAACAATGTCAGGTACACAGTTCACTATATGGTGCCAATCGGAATGACATCTGAGATTGCCGGCCGGCCGTAGCTAAAATTTAGTTTTACACCGAAATATAGCGCGGGAATGCCAATTTGCATAAAATAGCTATCAGCCATTTTGAAGTTATTTAACTACATTTTTAAAAAAATGTGTATGTCGCACAATAATCGCAAAAAACTTAAAACTGTTAAAAGAGATAAAGAAAATAAGGTACACATAGGACGTTTTAATACTCGCCCAGTGTAGTGTAACATTAACCTGTTCAGGTATCAGTTATGGTTCGATCTATATTAGTATTCCCCATGCCTAACACAAACCGTTGTCGAACTATTCCAAATAAATAAGCAAACAATAATATATATCATTATTCTTATCTGTTCATAGTATGTCTTTAAAATAATCTGTCAAAATTATTTTTGTTTTAAGCTTTAGACAGTGTGTGTCAAGTATTATTTAGTTGGGTTTTTCCACTATAAAAATAAAAAATGAATATAACAGGGAATTCCTGCTTAATTTATTTTACGTCCATAAAGAATGTACTAAGTCAAAGATCAACGAAACGATTAATTATAGTTCTCTTCTAAAAATGTCTTCGCGTATGTTTGCGTAATTCGTTCACGAATGGTAATTTAGACCTGACTTTTCAACATTTTATATTTTATTTAGTTTTAGAACATTTTCAGCTGGTGCGTCTGTGCTGTTGCTGGACTGCAAATTATTTACAGTATTCTTAGTTTTGTGTAATTCCTGCTGTAGTACTTGAAGAGTGTTTCCATTTCCTTCACATACTTTTCGAACTGTTTTTAGACAAAAATCAAGGTATGCTTTACTTATTGCATATCCGTCTTCTTGAGAGTATGTAAACCGTGTTAAACGGTTCCCATCCAAATGAAGTCTTGATGATAGTATTGCATTGTAATGGAATCCTGATGTTAACTAGCGTCAGCAAAACAGCTTAACTTTTTATGTTGAACACCAAACTGATTGTTACCAACCAGTCTAATTTGGGTGTTAATTTCTTGAATCGATGCTGGACATGTGGACGTCCAGATTTGTCGAGGTTATTTTAATTCTAATCATATAATACTAAAGCGTTCCTATTCAAGTTGTGTAGAAAAGAAGTGGTACGTTTTGCAATGTATCCATCTTCATTTAGTTTTTCTACATTTGGAAACAATTTTTCCGCACAACACTTCTAGATCACGTAATAGTTAATGTAATCGTTCTCGTATTTATACTCTATTGATATGTTTGTTAATTTTTAAAAAATCATGGCTTCACCTGCTTTAATACCAGATGGTCATGCTGAAAATAATGATAGTAGAGGTTTGATGATTTTTGTACATCTTTTCTGCGACTTTCTCGTATTTGCCCATTGGCATCATAATCAAACCTCAAGTAGCCTCATTAGTGATACCTTTGATGATTAGATCATTTCCTTTAATAGTAATGGTGGTATTATCCATTGTTCATTTAACTTTATCGGCATCTTAGTGAACACCGTAAGAGAAATTCTTCCGAGAAGGGCTCATTACGTATGGAAGAACTAGCTGTAGTATTTATAGGTTTTTGTTTGTTAGTTCTTCAAAAAACATGCCTCCACCTCCTTTAATAGCAGGTGATGATGTGTGTCAAGAACTACATGTGGTATTTACAGGTTCCTCTTCTTCGTACACGATATTAACCTTTCCAACAACATATGTATATAAAAATGATGGCGAAACGGAGTGTGAGTTTTCTGAAAATATGGAAGTTGAGCTAGTGGTCTAGTAGTAGAACTTCTTTACCATAATGGTGGTGAAGCGACACTCGGAGTTCTTTGAAAAAATTTTCTTAATTGAAGTTAGCACACTTAAGACTATAATAATTCTGCTGCATTAGTTCACGAGATCGAATAACGGTTTGCATTAATATCATCTCTATTGCCCATTGTACCAAAGTAGTATCGACTTAATCGAGATAGCTGTGTACCCTGTTTCGTAAGAACAAGTTGTTTCTCCAAAACGGATACTTGTTGCTGCTGTTGGTAGAATTTCTATAAATCAAGAATAAATTTAAAATATCTTATTTAATATTTCGTTATTCATTGTGACAATCATGAATCAACATACCTAAACATACTAATGGTTAGTAGTTATACAACAGACACACAAAAAGCTCAGGTTTCTTTTGTTTGCACATGTCAACAAAACAATATCATATCAACATAAGAGTGGTTATATATTTTTATTATTATTAACACTGCAATCTGTCACCGATGTATATTGAAGTAGCACTATAACAATGGAAAAGAAGTTGCATGGGCAGAGGGATTCTAATATGTGAAGAGCACCTATTAACATTACAATGTGCAGAGGACCAAGTGGTCCTTTCGCAAGACTCAAAATTTAAAGTACTAATAAATGATGACGTAGATATGAAACGAGTATATAAATTTAAATATCTAGGAGCACTAATTGACAATAAATGAATAGGAGAAAGAGAAATTAAACACCGAATTATTAAAAGTAGAAAAATAATAGGGTGTCTCTACAGTCCATGCTGGGACAAAAATATAAGTAAAAAAAAAAACGAATAGGACAGATAATGGTCGAATCAGACCTCTGATATGGGAGTTAAATATGGGTAGTAAACGCCGATTTACAACGCATATTTAAAGCCATTGAGATGGATTACCTAAAGCGAAGTACGAGGGTATCCAGAAAACAGCGAATAAGAAATGAAGAAATCGCCAAAGAATGAACGTACTAGATGCGGTAATAGACCGGATAGAAAAAAGCAGCCTACGTTGGTTTGGATATCTAATGCGGATGGAGGACATTCTTTGGCCAAAAAGACTATTTAAATGGGTACCACTTGGGAAAAAGAAACGCGGAAGACCAAGAAGATCTTGGAACGAAGGTATAAGAAGGCCCATGAATGATCGACGTTTGAATGAGGAAGTCCAGAATCTTCGAGGGGTGTGTTTTATTTACATCTTGTGTAATCTTTTCCTTTCCAAGATGTTTTCGTGCCATCGTGAATGCTTCATAATGACAGATGACGTGGTGAGGTGTTTCGTCAGCTGACCACAACATCTACATAACAGGCTGTCTGCCAGTCCCATTACGTGCATATGCTTGTTCATTCGACAGTGTCCGGTGACAATTTTCGTTGCAAGCTTTATATTCGCTCTACCTAGGTTAGGATAGACGCGGTAAGTTTACTGTTCGGTTTCCCCAGAAAGATCTTTGAGTGGATCTGTC
>JARFJB010001965.1:10267500-10277500 GCA_036346205.1 Vesta saturnalis
GACGAAGGAATCCTGGGTTGCGGTTACATAAGTCTTGCATGACTTCACAAAACTGCATTCGGCGATCCGGATCATCTTCATTGAGTTCCTGCACATTCTGGATTTTATACGGGTGGAATTTCTCCTTTTTAAGTACTCGTAACACCGACCTTTGTGAAATGCCTTCATCAGCTGCAATTGCTCTGGAACTACTATGAGGATTTTCTACCAAACTTAACAACACATCAAGTTTCACATTTTCGTTCATTTTTGGACGACCAGCATTTGCAATGTGTTTAAGGTGACCAGTTTCTCCAAATTTTCTCTCAATTTTACTAACTGTTGATTGTCCGATAGGTGTATCAGGATATTTTGTATTAAACAAGTTACATACTTGTAGTTGCGTTCTGGTTTTATCTCCACATCCCATCATAATTAATACTTCAATTCGTTGTTTCACTTAATGGTGCCATTATTATTAATTAGTTATCAGTTATTCACTTAGTACAAATACCTACAATGTAATACCATTAAGTACTGAAGTAAGTAGTAAGTGTCTTAAATTTGACTCGTGCCAACTCGATATCTAAAAAATCTATTCTTTTTGTTGTCAGTTTTAAACTAAATTATTTCTGTATTCTTGATACTAAACTGCTCGACATATGAAGTGAATCATTTTTTTTCCAAAGATTATTATGACAGAACTTTCAAACCAAATAAAATCAGAAAAAATTCCGAAACCAGTCGATTTTTATTTTTAAGTGTGCGGTTGGTCAGATTATTATTTTATTTTAGAGCTCATTTATGTAACGCTTAGAGACAGGTATTAACAAAAGTTGGTTAGAATTTTATGCAAAATCCGAAAATGCAATAACATACAGGGTATTCAATTTGAATTCTCAAAGTTGCCTTGGATTTCTGGTAGAAGTGACAACGTTGCACTTTTGAAAATAGTTTTAAAAGATTGATCATGACCTATTATGTCTACATACCAAATTTGGAAAAGTTGTCTTTTTTAGTTCGCTTGTATTTTTATAGAACAACAATAATCTTGAATCACCCTGTATGAGTAACGCAAATACTCAAAACTATTGCTATGACTGATTAGATAATTAAAAGATCTCTCAAAAGTTCCATTGCAACACCTCCCCTTTCGATTAAAGAAAATCATCAATGACGTCATCACGCTTACATAGGTAACCTCAAAAATAAATTAATAACCTGAACAACCGAGGGTCTAAAAATAAAAATCGACGGGTATCGGGATTTTTCTCTGAAGTTGCCGATTTAAGAATTATTGAATGTATTCCATAATTTAGCCGCTCATATATATATATATATATATATATATATATATATATATATATATATATATATATATATATAGCTTTCTATTCAAAAGTATATGTAAAAATCAAAAAAGGATAGTTGTTGCTGTAAGAGTGTTCTGTTTCGGCTACTTTATCCCTGATCCTAAAACTAGAATAAAAAATTGAATTTTAGGTTTTTCTTAGAATTATTTTATCTTCTTCGATTGATAAGAAATTATAAGAATTTTTAAAGTGAAAATGTTCCAAAATTGTACAAGGTTACTAACCCTATAGATTACTAAAATTTTAACAGCAGATTTTGTATTTATTCATTTTATTACTTCTAACATAACAACAGAACCTTTCACTGTAATTGTATTAATTTAGAATTATACATAAATTATAAATCGTTATATAAGATCGACTTTATACTGCAAGTGATTGTTGTTCACAAAGAAAATTAAGTTATTTCATTTAAACTTAACCGATTTATGTTATATGTACTAAAAGTCATAAAATAGTGATTCACGACGATTACATAATAATCTCGTAAACATTTATTAGCAATGTCGTTTCTTTGGTAGCAAAGATCATAAATTGGATATCTGCTTGTACTACGATTACGTTTACTATTTTACTGCATATAAATTAAGATTATAATAGGATTTAATAATTTTAATACGGAATAATAAAAATATTTTTATGTGTGTACATTCTCATTACATGCAAACGAATAAAATTTTAATACATTTCTCATTAAAAATTAATTTTCTGAATAACGTTGCGAAGTAGGAAAATGGATTCATAGAAGGAGAGAAAGTTATCTTTTGCAAAGTATTAATAGATTTGTAAAAAAATATGTAAATGATTACTATTAAACTTTAAGGTGCCTACTTGATTTAGAAAAAATTAATCAATTTTTCTTACCTGTTAGGCTAGTTTGGAATTTAGGTTTAATCTTAGATTTTCAAATTTAATAACCTTCTTGACATTTGACATTATAGACCGCCTGCAGGAAATTAAGAAATATTTTTAATAGTTTTAATTTCGTGTAGTGTTTATTATAAGTTGTTTGTGACAAAAAAAAATTCGAAGTAGGTATTGACTTGAAATGGATGTTAAATAATATTAAATATAAGTTAGGAGTAGGATGAGAATCAAAAATCTGTTCCATATATGGTTTGGAATTAGTTTTATTTAATCACATTAAATCAATAAAATAATTTCAAATCATAAACATGTTAGTATATTTACATAGATCTAAGGGTATTTCGTGATATTAGCCAGAAAATCATAAAAGATACATATTTCAATCAAAAAGAAATTAGATTTTATTTGTAACCTTCACAATTAATTATTTCATTGTGATTCTAATTAGGTATCACTTTGTATTACTATAAACTGAACCAAAATTATATAATAGCCTTTATGATTAAGTAACCAATTGGAATTAACGGCATCTAACATCAACTTAAAACAAGCCAGAAAGAAATAGTTAAACATTTTTTCTCTCGTCATTAAAATAATCATTTTCCAACCAAACTAATATATTGTATAGGGACTTTGATACGATTGCCTTAATAGAGCGTCCAATACAATAACATAATTTTGAGTGTTTGCCAATTAAAATTACCTAAATGATATTTGCATGTATCATATATGAATAATATTTTTTTTACTCCACGTTTCCATTTTTCTTCACTGCAAAAAATTTTTTCGATGTTAGTCCACCCTGGCATCCGTATACATGACAACTCAAAAGCTAATCCATCAGCTGAAATTTTGTCGTACAGGCCAAGAAAAATAACCGTATTGTTTTTGGGCCAAAATTTGATCGGCATGAGTATTCTGTGACTAAATATAATCTAAACAATTTTGGAGATGCTCTGCCCACCCCTTAAGGGGATTCGGATATAAACCATTTCTCATTTTGTTTCCCGAATAATTGAATCGAGTTCGAAATAGTTAAAGATAATTGTTTTGAGTGAAAAACATTCAATTTTTGTATTGTTAATTACTTCTGCGCAAGTGAATCAACTGAGTTTACATTTGGTCAAATATTTGACAAAAATTATCCTACATATTTTGGAATGCTCCGACCACCTCATAAAGGGGTTCCCATACAAATCAATGATAATTCTTTATTTTACATTAGTATTAAAATCATGCAAAATTGGCTTTATCTTCTTTTCTCATTAATATTGCTCGAACTTTTAACTAACTAATATAGGTTAGGTTCCATTTGAAAGTTCTATTTATTCATGAAAATGACTTTAGTTCTTACATAGCACAGACTATTCTCAATAATCATTATGGATATTATCTAAGGAATATGTAATATGTAATTTGGTATCCTGAAATATGAGTAGATATAATACATTGATATTGTTCCTAGGAGCTTGATGTGTAATAAACCTTATACAAAAAAATGCATTTGATACCTTACACCCATTAATTGTAATTACTGGAACAGAAAAAAAGCAAAGCGTTCCTATACAATGTTGAAATAACATTGTTACTATTGATTATAATAATGTTAAGACAGTTGAAGTTGAAACGAGCAACCCGGCGTGATCCACCGATGGGAGATACGGTAAATTTACTTTCTACAGATATTTTACAAACCTGGTCAAATAGTGTCAATAGTTATTATAAGTTATGTCATGAACGAATAAGTTCAAAAGTAAATATGTAGAAACATCACAAAAGGAATTTATTTATTATTAATTAGTAAATATCTAATTAAATAATATCAATAGTTATTTACATATCAGCATGGTAAATGGAAGTTTACGTTATGAGTAACACATTAGCCGAGAACGGAATTTCTTAACGGATAACGTAAATTGATTTAGCATGCAAATAATGTAATAGTATACAGGGTGTATTTTAAAATCACCGACAAACGAAAACTGGAGATTCTATGATTCAAAAGAAGACAAAAATGATCATAAACGCTTTTCCGAAAATGCTTCCTAACCGAGATACAGATTGATTAAAAAATAATTTTTTTAAGATTTTTTAAGATTCCTCAAAAACTACAAAAGATATTACACCGAGATTTAGTACACCTAAATGTCTAATTAAGTACAATTAATCAGGTAAGTTTGAGTCAACTGGCTCCATCCAGTGGCGTAGAATATGTTAAGTTAATCATTTTAAGTAAAAAAAACGCACATCCTGCTTTTTTTGAAGAAATATTTTTTTGTTACATTCAACATTTAATTCTGCAAATAAAATCATACTTAGTATTTTTTCGATTCGGCGCCCGTTTTTGAAATATTTTGCATTAACATAAACGACTACATCATTCAGTAATAACCACGTTAAATAAATCAGAGATTGCTTTGCATTTGACAGTTACGTATCTTATGTTTGCTAAAATAGTTGCATTTACGTGTGTTTTGTAATTCATTGTTTGTATCTAATTACTGTGAAAAAATGAATTATTCCAAACGAGAACTGGTCGATATGCATTTACGTTATGGTAATACTAATTGCAATGCTCGTGCAGCTGCTCGACTTTGTGAACAAAGATTTCCAAATAGAAGACATCCACATCATACTACATTTAGAACCGTTCATCGTAACTTGTTAGAGCATGGAAGTTTAAAAGGAAAGAAAAATTCCGGACGAAATGCTCGTGTACCAGTAGAAATTGAGGAACAAATTTTAGATAGAGTTTATGAAAATTCATCAATAAATACGCGTGAGTTAGGTTTAGAATTTGGTGTGTCTTGGAAAGTTTTACGAGAACAAAATTTACATCCCTTTCACCTACAAAAAGTGCATGCATTATTTCCTACTGACCATCCTCGTCGAATGATTTTTTGCGAATGGTTTTTAAATAAAAATGCTGAAGATGTACAATTTGTAGAAACTTATTGACCACTGATAAGTGTATTTTTTCCCGAAATGAAATAATAAACTTGCATAATTCCCACAAATGGTTAGATGAAAATCAGCATCCAACTGTAGTTACAGCGCACCAACATAGATTTAGCGAAAATATTTGGATAGGTGTACTAGACGATCACCTAATCGGACCTATCCGTTTTCCTCAAAGACTTACTGGCGAATTCTATTTAAATTTTTTGAGAGAAGATTTGACAGAATTGTTTGACGGCGTACCCTTAGATATTAGAATGAAAATGTATTTCATGCATGATCGTGCACCACCACATTCTACACGAAACATCAGAGAATTTTTAAATGCATGATTCCCTGGACGTTGGATTGGACGAGGAAGTGAAGTACCGTGGCCGGCACGATCGCCAGATTTAAACCTATTGGATTTTTTTGTGTGAGGGTATCTGAAAACTCGTGTCTATTCTGTTCAAATTGATAATCGAGAGCAACTTTGGAATCGCATACAGATGGCATGCGATGAGATTACGGCTTTGCCACAAATTTTTCAGCGTGTTAGGTTTCATTTGCTAAGAAGAATACAAGCTTGTATTCAAAAGGAAGGAGGACATTTTGAACAATATGTATAAAAATAATTATTATTTTGTTTTTGATTCCTTCAATATCTCTTTAATAATGTACCTAATAGTTAACTGCCTTATTTTTTTGTAAAATAAAACAAATTTTGATTTTTATTGAATAATGTGGTCGTTTATGTTAATGCAAAATATCTAACGGGGTGCCGAATCGAAAAAATACTAAGTATGATTTTATTTGTAGAATTAAATGTTGAATCTATCAAAAAAATATTTCTTCCAACAAAACAGGGGCGTGCGTTTTTTTTACTTAAACTGGTTAACTTAAAATATTCTATGCCACTGGATGGAGTCAGTTAACTCAAACTCACCTGATTAATTGTATTTAATCAGACATTTAGGTGTACCAAATCTCAGTATATCTTTTGTAGTTTTTGAGGAATCTTAAAAACCTTAAAAACCAACCTGTATCCTCGGTTAGGAAGCATTTTTGGAAGAGCGTTCATGATCATTTTTGTCTTATTTTGAATCATAGAATCTCCAGTTTTCATTTGTGGGTGATTTTAAAATACACCCTGTATAACATACAGAGGTGGAAAGTTGTTAAACGCCATCTAAGAATAATTTGTCACTCTTCACTAAATTACAACTTTCATTTTAGAAAAGATAAGGATAATGAAATGACATCCTATGTACCGCTTATTGATGATGCATGTGTTTACTTAATACACCTTTACGTTTATTGGATTAAAAATATTAGTGAAGTAATAACTGTTTATACAATTTGCCAAATCTGTTTTAAATTATATAACAGAAACTTGTGAATTATATGCACATGATCTATTTTAATCTATGTAAATATTGGATGACACGTTATATTTGATGATGCGCCATGTGATTTTTGTTACAGGTGAGGACATCTTATTCACAATAGAAAGAATAGGTTATTAATAATCACTTTGAGTATGATTCAAATTAGCAATCGTTTACATCAATCATCTATATACATATATTATATAGCAAAAGGTTAAAACAGATATTGCACAATATTATAAAATGATTTGGATTATAACACAATTTAAACCGAGATACAGGATAATTAATCAATTTTGCTCAATTCTTTCATTCTTGATAACTTATGAACCACACTATCTCTTTTATATTGACTACATATATACTTCGTCCAATATGGGGCCAAACAGCGCATAAATAAGTGATTGACTTACAAACTACCTGTATTTCAGAATTTTGGAAACTTGTTGACATATTCGAAGAGAGTAGAAAAAATTTAGAAACCTTAAATGTATTCGGTATTGCCGTATAGATTAGAAAGGGGTAAAAATTTAAACAAAAGTATATTGGTTTAATTAAAAAATTGTAGTCAATAACGTTATTAATATGCTGACTTTTTTGGTTGACTTTCAAACGCTCTGTATGCGCAAGGAAATTATGGTACCTAACGTTATTTAAATACGTTAAAGTTTAGACAAGTAATAAAAAAATTCATACCTCGAGAATAGTTAAATTTAGAAACTTTAACGCTGCAACGGTTTTACAAATTAAAAGAGAAGAAGTTGAATCCAATTATCTGATGTGAAACAACGCATCACTTTCCAAACTCTAAGTGGAAATTAAAAGAAATGAAATGTTTTTTTGTATACTTATAGACTGACAAAAAATGATACTATTTTATAATCCACAGACATATTTCCGCCGTTTGAAAAGTAACATTCTGGCTGTGAAAAACGTTTTGTCTCAACAACTCGCCAATTTTACTATTTGAAATTGTTAATAAATTACAAGATTTGAACCGATTGACCAAATTTTTAATAATTACTTAAGTTGTAGTCAAAAGTTAAACAAAAAAAAAACAATTAACGAACCTCTGCAAATTTTAGTGTATTTCAGACAAATTTTAAAAACTTGTCGCGCATGCGCAAGTTATTTGCCATCTCTAGCAAACATTTGTCAATTATTAAAACATCTCGTTCTTTTTGCAATTTTACATATGTATTTTGAATACTATTTTAATTTACGTATTTCACATCTAAAATGTTACTTCCGAAAGGGAAGAAATATGTCTATGGGTTGTGAAATATTGCCATTATATTCCAGTTTATTAGGTATTTTACATACGTCACACCGACGTCACAAGCTCCGCCTCTAACAGATGATCTTTGACAACTTGTGTTAGCGTTTCATAGGAACCTACGCGTTTTGCTTTGATTTTTGAGTGTTTTCTCCAGAAAAAAATCGTGATAATTGACTTATTGTAGTGTTAGTATATAATGTTAAGATATTTCATAGTTAATTAGTGAAAATTATTAATGTATATTATAGTTGGGTTAGATTTTATGAACACGTATTCGTCCCTTTACGATATTGCATAAGAAATTTGTAAGTGTTCTGTTACTTGCTTTACTGAAGTAAAGCCCATGTGAAGTTTGGTAAATTACAGAACAAATGGCTTTAAAAGATTGCACTACCTGCTTCTGAAATACAAGATATCGAGCCTGCTGGTGTTATCCCTATGTGAACTTTGATAGTGTTATGATGTTTATAGGTAGACCAAGGTGTGCACTTTATTTCCAATTTTTTGTCGTTTGCAATTTAATTTCAAAGCAATCTATACTTATGGTGATTCTACTGCCAAATGCCTGTTTAAAACAAAGTGGCATTTCTTTTATTAAATTGTCTCTTTAAGGCCATAGAATAATTTTACATAGTCGAAAGTACATTACATTAGTGTCGAATAGAACATTCTAGAAATAGTTGGGATACCTACATGAAATGTATAAGAAAACAAAGTAAAATCTAAATTTAACCTGAGTTTTATTAACACTATCAATAAATGATTGAATTTATTTGTAATAACTGCTTGCGGTGCTATTTTGATATCAGGATCAATTAATTTTGCAAATATTATATTGAAAGCCTTAAAGCTTGGTGTTCCAAGTGTAGTAACGAATCTATGACATACACATTTTAACATATCAGAGCCAAAAGAGCTTTATCTTGAATGTAATCCTTTAATTTGACAAGTGTGATGATAACTAACCTAAAAATCGCACGAACTTTTCAATATTATGTAGGGTAATTGTTCATTTCATTCCCGTATTTTTGGTGAATGGTATCAATACAATTCTATCTACAAGTATAAGCACAGAAACATTTCACCGCCTACGATTTTCGATAAAATCGTCAGCAAACAATCATATCCTATAAGAACATATGTTAAAGTTGTCCAACATCAGCAGGGTTACGCGTTGTGACGTCACTTGAAAATGCCTAATTATCATAGTATACCATATTATTATGTAACCGCTTTCGCAATACGTTCATAATGAAAATTGGCAACAATGTAAAGACAGCACTAATAATTTTCGGCCGATTGGCATTTAGATAAAAATTACAACGACGCTCGCTTCTATAAAAATATCGATATTTCAGATTAAGCATTCTATATTTTATTTTTTAGTTTTTAATTTAATTTACGGTTGTGTTCTTTAAAATTGTGTAATTTTTAAAATAATGGTATGTGTTCCATATGTCTGTAATAATTGCATTAACAAAAACCCTGATAAACATAATTTTTTTCAATAAGTAAATATTTAACCTGTTGGTTAACTTAGTGTTAGTAATCTATAATTTAAAATCATATGCAAAACATCTCGTCAAAATTGAGGTAAATTTTAAAATCACAATGTATTTCTCTACATATCAGAACTAAAACATTCGTATTTCTACATAAAAGGATTGCAAAAAAATCTGATGTGGCTAGCATATGACGTTGTTGTATTTGTGTTATATTATAGCAAATAGGGGAAAGAGTTAATCAGTCGCGGTACTGATATTCTACTCATATTTGCTCTTAGTTTAAATGTAAAAAACATGTAATAAATTAAGCAACATACGTATAAAAGTTTTTGTATTGTGAAAATATTATGCACACACACACACACCACGCACGCACGCACGCACGCACGCACGCACGCACGCACGCACGCACACACGGACACACGGACACACGGACACACGGACACACACGCACACACGCACACACGCACACGCACACACGCACACACGCACACGCACACTGCACACTCGCACATCGCACATCGCACACTCGCACACACGCACACACGCACACACGCACACACGCACACATCACACACTACGCATCACGCACGCACGCACGCACGCACGCACGCACGCACGCACGCACGCACGCACGCACGCACGCACGCACCACGCACCACGCAACGCGCA